>PVJD01003891.1:0-150975 GCA_004026545.1 Mormoops blainvillei
CGGAGACGAGACAAACATGCTGTCTAAGACTAGTGGCTCGATGAAAGCGGGAATTAAGGAGAGAAGTTCTACCCCAAGGGGACCCCATGAAGTGACTGTGAAGTAGCCCTTTTGATGCTGTACAGTCACACGCATTCCCATCAGACCTCAGAAGCGAAAGGTGTTGACTGATCCTCTCAGACTGATTACAGCTCTGCCAACTTCTAAGCTGCCACTGCCAATGAAGACAACTTGCAAGCAGTGGGGTGCGCTCTTACGGATGAAGGAGGCACACCTACCAGATGCAGCTGCTAGGGGAGGTGGAGGGTGGTGAAGGTGCAAGAAACGCAATCATGGAGTTCTCTCATTTGGACTAAATTTCCCTTTGAAACTTCAAATTAATAATGTTTCACCATGACCCTGTAGAAGAAAGTTTTGCTCTGGAATGCTAGGGCAGAGAGTTACCTGCGCAAGCCGAACGGGAGCTCCCGGACCTGCCAAATCTTCTGGAGCCCCGAAGCTGGGGCTCAGGCCCGTTCTCTCGGAAGGGGGCTGAGCCTGGTCCCTGACCTGGGGAAGGTCCAAGTGAGACAGATCGTCATCCCGGCCTTGCACATAGTTCGGAACACGGGGGATGCCTGACCAGCTTGGACACTCCTGTGGAAAACCTGGAAACCCGCAATCAGTCTGCAAGGGCTAGCAAACAAAAACATCAGATTTTCAAAATCACCATAGTCTTAATAAAATAATGAAGTGAAAAATATTGGTGCTTTTTCTAAAAAGAAGAAGAAGGAGGAGGAGGAGGAGGAGAAGGAGGAGAAGGAGAAGAAGAAGAAGGTTCTTAAGATGCTTACTTCTCTTTTCAAACAATGTTGTACAGCTTGAATCTTCTGTTAGCCGTCGATCTCCTGGGAAGAGCCAATAAACAAAACGCCTTCAATATTTGGTCATTGGAAATTCAGCTAGAAAAACAAAACTCAAGCAGTTTCAGTCTTTGGTCACTGGATGGACTCTGGTTTTGATTATAAACACCAGCAGTTTCAAAGATCTGTCGCTAGATGCCAAACGTGTCCAGACCCGAGGCCAGGAGCCCTGGCAGAGTTTGCTGTAAGAAGCAAGATGGGCGACCCACGGCACACACACTGCCTGTAACCAGCTCCCAGCAAATGGTGGTTCTGGTTAATTAGTGAGGAATTGTTTCCATTAAAACCTTAATAGAATTCAAATCAGCTAAATTAACAGCCAGAGAAACAGCCACAACTAAATTACATTCCACTGTTTCCAATTAAGTTGGAAGCCTGGGGAGCGGTAACCACCAACATTACAAATTGGGAATCTCTGCCAAAAATGAACTCCTTCAGTGTTTCTCAGACCATCCACAACCTTCGCTAGTGGAATTAGTTCACCGAATGTGTGCAGAAAAATAGAATTAAGCAAGCAGCTTAAAAGTATTAATTTCTTCTTTGAAACATTCCATGCGCAAGGCTGAACTGGGTATAGGTAAGACTTGAAATGCGGGGCTCGACAGGAGGCTGCCACGTAAGAAGAAAGCAATGTCACTTGTTTACGGTTTCTATGGCCGGCACACTTAAGGAGCCCCTGGTCATCCAAAATCAAAGAGAAAAGCTATCAGACTGGCCAATGACTTTTGGAACCCGTTGGCTCCTCTGCCGTTGCTGGTAGCTTTGGATCACAGAGGTCAAAACAACTCTGAGGTCAATATTTATAAAGCAGTTTCCAAACTGCATGTGCTCCAGTCTCTAAGAGAAGCCTGGTCTTTGGGGAAAAGGAACCAATCGTTTTTTCTGGAGTAAATGTAGCTTGAATGTCCATTAGGAGGCTCTCAACATCCCACACACTACCGAACACATCTGTGCTGCTGGGGGCTCTGGGAAGGCTCTGGCGCACCCAAACACATCCCCTTCCTGCTTGCGCGGTCCGAAACTGTGCTATGACAGCTTCGAGGCTTTGGACTAAGGTTCCTATTGAAGGTCCCTTCGAGAAGAGACACTTGGCTGTTGTTATCCATGAAGGACTTAAGCAGGCCCCAGTTACTATAGAAACAAAAAGTGAGTGAGGTAAGTTTCTGATGCTGATTTTGCCATCCAGCCTGTCCCATCCATCCTTTAGTCAAGTTCCCTTCTTCCCGCCATGAGTGTCAAGGTTTTGAAAGATTTCTTTTTATCATCATTAAAGATCACATCTCTCAAGTCCTTGGTTTGTAATAAAATGTAAATGGAAGATATAAAGTTTGTTACTTCTTCAAGGGACTTTTGCATTTACCAAGATTCAAAGCTTGAACATGATAAAGCTCTAGCCCAAGGTACTTCAGGAAGCAGCCAGTCTGTGTTGGAAATTGTCTGTTCTTTTGGTCCATAAGCAGATTTTGCAGAAGGTGGAGTCCGGTACTTGGTCTTCAGAGATAATCCCCAATGAGCATATGGTATTTGCACTTTCATGTAGTGCCTGTGCTTTGGAAGAATTTGTGAAGAATTGGTATTAATTCTTCTTTAACTCTCTGAAAGAACCCACCAGTAAAGCCAATGAGGCCTGGGCTTTTATTTGTGGGAAGATATTATTATTATTACTAATTCAACCTCTACCTGTTATCTGTCTATTCAGATTTTCTATTTCTACTGAAATGCTTTCAGTAGTTTGTGTCTTTCTAGGAACTTACCCATTTTATCCCAGTTGTCTAGTTTATTGGCACACAGTTGTTCATCGAATATCCTTTCCTTACAATCCTTTTCATTTAAGTTTGATGGTAACATCCCCTCTTTAATACACGATTTTATGAATCTTAGTTTGCTCTCTTTTTTCTTCAGTCTAACTAAATGTTTGTCCCCTCTGTTGATCTTTTCAAAGAACCAACTTTTGGTTTTGTTGATGTTCTCTATTGTTTTCCATTTGATATTTCATTAATTCCCACTCTAGTTTTCATCATTTTCTTCCTTCTACTTGCATTAGGTCAGTTTGCTTTTTAGTTCCCAGTGTCTTAAGGTGGAAAGTTACATTAATTTTTTAAGTATAGGCATTTACGGCTATAATTCTCCCTCTAGCCACAACTGTAGCCACATCCCATGTTTTGCTATGCTGTTTTCATTTTCATTTACCTTAAAATATTTCCTAATTTTACTTGTGGTTTATTTTTGACCCATTGGCTATTTAGGAATATGTTGCTTAATTTTCATACACTTTTAAATTTCCTAAGTTTCTTTCTGTTAATGATTTCTAAATTTATTCCACTGTGGCTAGAGTACATAATTTATTTGATTTCAGTCCTTTTAAACTTATTGTTTTTTAGCCTACCATAGGATCTATTAGGGAGAATATATCATGGTACTTGAGAAGAATCTACTTTCATGTTTTTAGTTGGAGTGTTCTATAGACATAATGTCTATAGACATTATGGTCAATCTAATGGGTTTATAGTGTAGTTCAAGTTTTTCATTTCTATGTTGGTCTTCTCTCTAGTTGTTCTGGCCCATGATTTGAATTAATCATGGGAGTGGCAATGGTTAGTTTTATTAAACAGCTTGACTAGGCCACAAATTGCCCAGATATTTGGTCAAACATTATTCTGGATATCTCTGTGAGGGTGTTTCTGGATGAGATCAACACTTGCATTGGCAGATTGAGTAAGCAGATTGTCCTCCCTAATGATGGGCCTTACCCAATCAGTTGAAGACCTGAATGACATGAAGGCTGAATGAGGGGGAACCCTTTCTACCTGAATGAGCTGGGACACTGATCTGTTCCCGTCTGTGGACTAGAACTGAAACATTGGCTCTTCCTTGGTCTCAGTGCTGTCAACTTTTGGACTGGAACTTTCATGATAAGTTTTCCTGTTTCTCAGTCCTTTGGATTCAGTTAGAACTTACACCATCTGTTCTCCTGGTTCTCAGGTCTTCGAACTCAGACTGGGACTACGTCATTGGCTCTCTGGGTCTCCAACTGATCAATTATAGATCTTGAGACTTCTCAGGCTCCATAATCATATAAGCCAATTCCTTATAATAAATGTTTATACTTATTATAAGAAATGATATATATACAGAGTGGGGCAAAAGTAGGTTTACAATTGTATGCAAAACAGGACTTATTCTTGTATTATTATTTATTTATTGTATTATTTTCCATATAACTACTTTGCCCCACCCTGAATCTGACTAATACAGGTATCAGAAGTGACATTCTGCACCAAACATTAAGATGGCCTAGCAGCTTCCACTGTTGCACTTTTAGGAGTTCTGAGCTACCACATAAGAAATCTGACCCCCTTGCTAGAGAGACCGCATAGAGAAGAAGACGGCCTGACACCACGTGGAAAGAGAGGCCCACACATGACGGCATCCCAGTTGAGCCTCCAGATGACTGGCTGACACAGCAAACATCTAATGGAAACCATGTGAGACACTCCAAGTGGTACTAGCAGACGAACTGGCTAGCTGAGGTCAGAACACACAGAATCCTGAGAGATAATGAGACAGTTGTCATTGTGCAGCAAAACACAACCAAAAAAGAAATAATCACAAATTACCATTATAATTATTCTAGCCACATTTACCAAGTTTCTTTATTGCTTACATCTCAGACTTCTGATTTAGGATGATTTTCCTTTTGTATAAAGTACAGTCATGTGCTGTATAACAACATTTCAGTCAAGGACGGTCAGCAAAGTCGAGGACGGTCCCACGGATTCTAAAGGTGCTGAAAATTTTCTGTCACCCAGTGTGGCGATCTTCAACCAGCGTGCCGCGGGATCCACTGGTGTGGCACAAGAATTTTTAAAACATGCGATACCTGACGATTTAGTCAGGGGCACTGACCTCTTTTCCTTTAGATTGTCAAATTAAAAAATGCCAACAGCCAATACGATAGCTGTTCACTGCGAATGAATCAAAACTAACCTTTTTGTCAGATCAGCAAAAGAAAATTTTTTTGGATGTGCTGCAGTGCAATAATCAGTTTATGCATGACATGAGATGAAAAAGGCTGAAAACCTCTGACCTGCTGACATCACAGCCCTCCTGCTGTCACAGCACAATGCATTACACAGCACTTACCGCTGGATTACCACCGGCAGTATTCAGTACAGTAACATGCTATACAGGTCTGTGGGCCAGGAGCTGTCGGGGAACAAAGTGCATCACCAAGAATATATGTGTGTTTCTTTAGCGTAAGGATTATTTTAGGCTGGTTGATTTTAAGAAAGAGCAGGCGTGGGAGAAGCTCTAAAAACCCAATAGAAGTTGCCCTTTGTGAAGTACATTTTCGTCGGGAGGGGAAGACTCTTCATTCGTAAGGGTGCCTCCCTTGCAGTGCCAGGAAGAGGGGGATGGCTTATCTCTAGAAGCTGTTATCATGCAGAAGACCAAGACCTGAACTCCGAAAAAACCTTAGCCTTGCTTACTGTTTTCTTCCTGGTGGCCTTGCATAACTGACCCCCCACACACACGCCTTCTTCTGTCTTCAGCTGAAGGTGACGTTGAAGGTGATGGCTTCAGCCCTTTGGGCCAGTTGTTCAGTTTTCCTGGCTTTCCCTCATGTGTACAGGAGATCAACGTTATTAAACTTTTGTTTTTCTCTATAACCTGTCTTTTATTTCAGAGGTGTCTCATCCAAGAACCCAGAAGGGTAGAAGAAAAATGCTTCTTCCTCGCCTACAGAACCATCACCTGGACCATCCAGCCCAGGTGTGCGTGAGTGCCCCCCGTGAAGTCCGCGCAGCGGCAGGATCGCCTGATGGTGCACATCTCCGAACGCGTTCCCACCGTTAAGCACTGCATGACTGCGTATTTTTTAGAATTTCTTTTAGCGCATATTTACTGGTGATAAATTATTGTTTTTGTCTGCAAATGTCTTTAATTCATCATTGTTCTTGAAGGAAGAATAGATACAGAATTGGCCGTTGTTTTCTTTCAACATAGTATAGGTATCGTTTTGCTGTTTCCTGGCTTCCGTTCTTTCTGTTAAGTCAAGTGCCACCCACTAAAAAGTAATCTGTCTCTTCCCTTGCTGCTTTCAAGATGGTCTTTAAACACTTTTTTTCTATAGCTCTGTTGATACGTTTGGTGTGAATTTATTATTATTGCTTTTCCTTCCTATATTTGCTGTTCAGCTTATTTTATTATATTATTCCTTATTTTTAATAGTTATTTAACTTAGGATTTTTTTTTTTTTTTGGCTTCTTGAATCTCCTACTCTCTTTTTAGGGCTTTTGAACATCTGTTGAACTCTCTCACATTACCCCGTATAGTACAGTAAGAGTGCAGTACTGGTACAATTGTCAAGTAGAAGTGGACATATAGGCCAGTGGAACAAAACAGCCAGAAGTAAACTCACAATTACATGGGCGGCTGCAATATAATTGAAGTGATAGAGCAGAACAGTGGGGAAATGATAAACTTTTCAATAGTAAATGTTACTGGGGAAACTGGATATCCACATTAGACAACAAAAATTTGGAGACTTCTATTCTACATACAAAAACCATTCTAACTAATTCTAAAAAAAACTTCTAGGCCCTGACTGGAGTAGTTCAGTAGGTTGGGCATCATCCTGCAAACCGAAAGGTCACCAGTTCGATTCCTGGTCAGGGTACATGCCTGGGTTTCAGGTCAGGTCCGCTGCTGGGGGCAGGGGAGAGGCAACCAATCAATGTTTATCGCACACATTGGAGCCTGTCTCCCTCTCGTTCTCCTTCCCTTCCCTTCTCTCTCTAAAAATTAATTAAGCTTTTCGAACATAATAAAGGGGATTATTTTCCCGTCGTGTCAAATTAGGAAGCACAAAATGTCCATTTGTTTCATTTTGAGTGATGCTATTTTTTCTTTCACTTGGAAGATATTCTGAGAAAGCGAAGACCCTGTTCCTGACACAAATGTGTTTCCGTCACACCCTCGGAGCCCATGGCTGGAAGACACATTCTCAAAAGTATCAGGATGGAGCTACTGCTCACAAGTATTACTGCTTCTTGCACTGCCCAGGTAACCTGTTAAGAAAGGGTTCATGCAGGGTAGAAATTTACAGACAAAATGATGAGGGCATAGAAACTTCACAGGAATCCTTCCAGCTATGCCAAGCACAAATAAACAGAAAGTGTTTTTACACTTTGCCAACCAGCTCAGAGAGAATTGAAGGAGGAAAAGTTATTAGTTAAGGTTGAAAGGAAACTGGCAAGAAATGTATATGGCCTGAGGCATCTTTGCTCAAGAGGAGAACTGAATGTCCTTCCAGTTAGTATGCTTATGCTACAGAATGACTGTCCCCCCCCAACCCCCCTGCCCCAGCCCTACCCAGACATTTCTCTATTTCTCTCTCCTCCAGCTCATGCATACTTAGAATTTGGCATCTTGCTCGGTGCCATGCTGGACGTCTGTGGTTGTGTCTACTTAGTCCTTCCTCCTGGGATCTGCTCCTCCCTCCACTCCAACCAGCGAGGGATGGGCTACCTGCCTTCAGAGGTACACACTTGACCTAGCCCTTCACTAGAATGTTTTGGCTTGGGACCAAGGAAAGGGCGGTAGCTCCTCTCTAATAGCAAAGAGTCAGCTGGAAAACCCACTCTCAATGGCTATGTTTTCTGCCGTGTAAAAAAATAGAAACAAAAATCTGAAACCAACAGGCAGAAAAAAGGAGAGGTGAAATCACACCCTAGCCCCCTTCAAGGTGGTTCTGCGAGTCCTATGTTTGCCCCTTTGCCCAAGCTAGCCAGCGTTAAATTTCAGTCCTCAGAGTTCTAATACATCGCAGGCTCACAAGAGGATATCTGGTATAGCCCTGGGTCCCCGGGCAAAAGAACCCTTAGAATAAGGTGGCCGTCCTACTTAAGACTCCCCACTTTCTCTCTCATACCCTTTCTTTGATAATTAATTAATTCTATGATTAAGTATTTCCTTGCTTTTCTCTTAGCCACCATGTTTTCCAAGCTTCCTCTCTAGAATGGAACCCCAGTTCTCCATCACCTGAGGTCATCAGATAGGCTCAGGAAGCACCACTGAAACATGACAGGCCCTTGTGTGCCTGGGTCATGCGGGGGGGTGGGGGGGGGTCTGTTCCTCATGGCCCCTCTCCAGGACCGAACTCTCAGGTCTTCCCTCAGAAGATATTCTTACTTCATGCCTAGACAGCTCTACACAGAACCTCATGGGAGACTGGCAATAAAATCATTTAATTAGCTGATAATAGAAAACAGATCGGCACTGTTTGTATAACGAGCCTTCTTTTACTTAAACACAGAGATTTCATTGTCCAGTGGCTTTCTTCCAAACACATTTAAACATTCTGCATAAGACCTAATTCCATCCTTTCTTTCTATACTGTTTTTCCGCCTTTTGCAGGGGGTGGGGGATCTCTTTGGATAGTTTAATCTTCCTCAAAATGTGGAGCCCAAACCTCAAAACGATACATGGGTGAGGCCTTGTGCAGCAGCAAGAGGAGTGGGGGTAATTTCTCAACTTCGGTATGCCAGGCCATGAATACATCCCAGTGTCAAGTTTGAGTTTAAAATAACATGGTGACCTTTCCCTCTAGTCTCCAAGGATTTTCCGAGTCAAAAACATGTGCCCAGTGCTCCCTGACCACGTCCCAGGAGATGAACACCACCCTGTTCATACACAGAGCCCCCAGGCCGTACCCACTATGGTTCTCGTGTCTCCCAGGCTACCACCAGGCACCAGACTAGGACCGAAGATGCTGCCATTTGTCTGAAGGCCCACGTAGGGCCCAGGGCTCCTCTGGGCCTCTGATTTCTGAGGAGACCCGCTGGGAGCCTCTGACAGGTTCCTCATTCTTTGGGGACTTGTCAGAGTTGGAACAGACCTGTTTGGGCAGCTGTGATCCCAGGGACCGTAGTTCATAATTTCCACTCAGTTAGGAATCTGCGCTACGTCTTTGAGTAGCCTTTCTGTGCCCAAGCCAGGTCCTCCCTTGCTTCAGGGCAGGCAGGCCATGGGAGCCAGAAAGAGATGCAGGTGTCTGCAGCCCTTCCACCTCCTCCACCCCTGCTGGCTGCTTCCAACCACCAGGAAGAAGCAGCTCACAGCTGTGCCACTGTCAGGACGCTAAAGACAGTTCAGCGGGGAAGGTCGGGATAGCCTTTGCCTTGGGCAATGAGCTGGTAATTACAGGGCCTGATCTTGGTAAATGTAGTCAGTGCAGGATGAGCGGTGGTTTTAGTTTGGTCCAACTAGCAGGTTAAAAATGCCTGAGGAGCCCTCGCCAGGTGGCTCAGTTGGTTAGAGCGTCGTCCCATACACCAAAAGGCTGTGGACTCGACACCTAGTCAGGGCACATACCTCAGATGCCGGTTCAATCTCCGGCTGGGGCGCGTACAGGAGGCAACCAATCGATGTCTCTCTCACATCGATGTTTCTCTCTCCTTCTCCCTCCTTCTCTCTCTAAAACCAATAAACATGTCCTTGGATGAGGATTAAAACAATTCTTTTAAATGCCTGAGGCATGTGTGTATCTCACAACTATTAACAAACGTACAATAACAAACTCCTTTAAGGACAGAAAAGAACAATGTGACCGGTGACATTCCCGGCCTCCCAAAGGCTTCAAGTCCAAAAGGGCTGGGGAAAATGCAATCTATTTTAGGGGTGCTGTTGATGACTTTTTGTAAGTCATATATGTGATTTCCCACTTCGATTATTTATCTAACGAGCCCCTGGGCAGGTGTGTACATGAAACTCTTGGGAGCTCGGTATCATGGAAGACAGCGTAGGGTGCCGGCCCTGGGAACTGTGAACACCTCTCCCTCCTGCCCCTGCCCCCCACCACTGCTGCCACCACGCTCTGT
Source organism: Mormoops blainvillei (assembly GCA_004026545.1). NCBI lineage: Eukaryota > Metazoa > Chordata > Mammalia > Chiroptera > Mormoopidae > Mormoops > Mormoops blainvillei. The sequence continues at coordinate 9,785 of PVJD01003891.1, forward strand.
GAGCCCTCATCCTTCATTATGTGGGTTTTCTATATTTGGAAACAGTTCGGGGGAAAATTTTCCCCACTTAGTCATTAACTCCAAGTCTTTAATACATACATTCTTCCATGCCCTTACTTTCCGCATTGAAAGCGTTATTGTTGAGAATGTTCAGTTGGATGCAGTGGAACTAAGGAGACCCAGGGACAGGCTCCCCTCCCTAGACGTTCTGGTCCCGGGGGTGGGGAAGGTGCTAACTGCAGAGCTAAGGGAGTTTCTTGAGCTCTGCTATAAGTGCCTGGCTCTGCCCTGTTGCAGGACATTTGCTGTGACTTTTGGAGGACAGGGTGGGAGTCGAGGGGGAGAGTCTCCCTTACAGAGGCCGGAGTATGCGTTCTCTCTACTTCCACGGCTAGGAGCTTGGCTCTGGCTCCGAAAAGTTTCTGTCCTTTGTCTCATGCTGGGAATGAGCGCATCATACAAGCAAGTCAAGGGGGATTTTAAAAATTTCTTACTTATTTCTGATAACGAAAGCAAGATGTTAATGTCAGGGAAATACAGATAAGAAAAAAGCAAAGGCACCCGGAATTCTTGCATCTTAGAGAAATCGCTATTGATACCTATTAAAGTGCACACCTTCCCCAGCCTCCACCTGTGCGCGTATAATGAAGGAATAACTTACCAAGGGCTCAGGTGCTGGGCTGCAGGGTCGTCATCCATTATTCTGTGCACTGCGCACAACTCGCTGGTCTCTCCATTGTGTCCCAGCACAGTGCGTGGGTGGGGGTGGGCTCTGGAGCCAGAGCGCTGAGGGGCCAAGCCCTGCTCTGCCATCCACGGGCTGTGTGATCTCGGCACATCAGTTAACGTGCTGTGCCTCCTCTGGTCTGCCCCTGAAAATGTGGGTAATAGCAGGGCCCACGTCATATGGGTTGTCCAGAGGGTTACCTGAGTTAACACACGTGAAACGTTCACTCCTTGTTACCTCTGAGTGCTCAGCTCACGGATTCATCGATGGTGTCCTTTTTAGAGGTATGGAGGTCCCACAAGTATTAAATGACAAAACCAGGTGTGAAGCTTAAATCGCTTCTGAACTCAGGTTTTTTATGATTGTGTGTATGTGTGTGTGTGTGTGTGTGAGAGAGAGAGAGAGAGAGAGAGAGAGAGAGAGAGGGAGAGGGAGAGAGAGAGGGAGAGACAGGCAGACAAAGACAAAGAGATAGGAAGAGATTGATTGATTGCTTGCTTCTTCCCTGCTGGATTCCCCTGCAAACATCTTGAGGGGACTGTGTGACAAACGCGCCAGCCGGGGGCAGAGCCCAGGGGGTTGGCAAAGGCCAGGCTTCACTCAGAGTCGCTCTGACGGCACAGTAACCCCCTGGGTTCTTGCGAACATGCAGAGTCTGACTCAGAAGGTCAAGGAGGGGCCTGAGACTCCGCCTCTCCAAGGAGCTCCCAAGCGAGGCTGGTTACTGCTAGTCCCAGCACCACCCTGTCATGAGGTTTTCAAGAATCCCAGCCAGGGAATCTGCTTTGTCCTGCGCCTTCCTCCTGCTGACTCTCTTCTGTTTACGCGAGTCACCTCCCTTCTGCCCTGACATCCCACGTCTGAAATTCTGAGTCCATCTGCAACCTCAGAGCTCCCGGCGGGGGAGGTTGGGGGGCTTCCCCACTGAAGCACGGGGGACCCACGTGAGCGCGCTGAGGCCCTGTGTTCCCGGTCAACAGTCTCAGCCCCGCGGGGCTCTGCACAAACATTGCCGGGGCTGCTGTGGATCTGCATTGTCTGACACACTCAGGGCACATTGGTGTTTATGATTCCAAAGAAAACAAATGCTCACTCTGGAGCCAAGCCCGGGGGGCGGTAGGGAGCACAAGGGCTGTGGGAGGCAGCGCTTGGTGAGGGCCCCGGGCCCCTCTCCATCCCACAGCCTCTGCAGTCCTGACGTTGTCTCTCCTGCCCCCAGCAATGCAAACCATGGTCCTCCCAAGTTTTCCATCTGGTGTCCTCTGGAAGACCATCCCTCAGACAGGACATCCTTCAGGACAACGTAAAGGAGACGTTACACTCGACCCCCTCTGTGGAAGCTCCATGGAGTGGTCGGACCGTGTGACAGACCCACCAGGACTCGGAGTGTGGCAAGGCGGAGCAGGGGCTGACGTGTGTGGAATAAGCTGAGCGACCCAAAGCCAGGACCTAAAGGAAAGTTGTCTTAGAAAGGCCTTTCCCTACAATGTTTCTATGTTGTGACCAGCTTTGCACTCAGTTCTTCGTCCCAGCAGATGCCAGGTAGACCCTGAGAAAACCGGGAGTACGGGAATTAGGAATTTCTATTTCCTGTCTTCCTCGGGACACCCTCTGTTCCCAGAGCAGGCAGTCTCCGTGGGTGCTGATTGAGTTTGCTGTTTTTACCATGTTAGAAGGAGCTCTCTCTCTCTACCGGGGATTTTCCATGGTGACATAAATCTCTAAGCCTCACACTAGCAAAGTATACTCATTGTTACCTCAATTAGAACGAGTCAACTTTCTGGAAATTCCCAAGGCCTCGGCCAAGACCTTAATGGGGAGGGTTTAAAAAGTTCCAGATTCCCCTCTTTCCATGCCAGCCAAGGGCATGTTTTCACAGCACAGCATCATGTCCCCCTCAAAATATCAGCCCCCTGGACTGGAATCCCTGTAAACCTGCCTGTTTCCACCCTGATCTTTGGATGAGGAGACTCGATGTACAAAAATAAGCAGAGCGGCAAGGTTATTTACTAAGCTACGCCTGCCAGTGTTGGGGAGACTTCCTGTTATCAGATGTCTGAGAGTGGAGTCAGGTCCGGTCCCTCCACTCTGTGTGATCAGAACACTGACTCAGGATGAGAAGTCTGGCTGCTCGGGCAGTGCCCACGCAGCAGGAAGAGTACAGCTAGGAGTTCGTGTCAGGTCTGCCCCTTCCTGGCTGCATGACCTCTCCCAGTCGATGTATCATTAAAGTGGGGATAATGACCCCTGCCCTACCTATTCTCAAGGGGTTATTATGAGAGTAACGTAACATATGTAAAAATGACATGAAGGCTGTTACTTCATGCATCACATCTGGGCTTATTATGAAGATTAAATTAAATGAGAATATGTACAGACACACACACACACAGTTGTGTTCTAGTACATGTTTAACGATTGGCTATCTACAGAGGAAAATGCCTGGATTTTTAGCATTTGCCCATTTCTGTGGTGTAAACGTTCCCATCATAGTTGATTTCAAAGTATCGGTGTGACATCGCTGAATGTCAAGTTGAGAAGAAATATAATCTGTTTTTATGAGAGGGGTGCACTAAGCAAGCAGTGCTGGCCTCCTCCTGCTGCTGCTCATGACTCGCCCAGTAACCAGAGGTTCTCGGGTAGAGGAGCGGCTGCCACGCTGTCTACTGAGCCATGGTTTCCAGGCAGTGCAGCTTCTCAAACTCCCGGGGAGCCTGATGCACAGCCCTGAGTAGGAACCCCAGCACCAGGCTGAAAACTCCCCTGCTTTTGTTTGTGTCCCCATTTCCAGAACAGGGCCTGGCACATTGGATCCTTGTCCAAATGAAGTGATAGCAGCTCATCACCTGCAGCTACGATGATCCAGAAAGAGGTCAGACCTGCAGAGATGTGCGAGGAGAGGGGACCCTTGCCTTCTGCCATTTGCATGGCTGGGTTTCTCTCCCGTCCACCGCATGTCATCTCTGCTGACCACATGTTCCTTTCAGCGCTGCCCACGTGCCCACCTCCCCCCCACCCAGCCTGGTTCTGCTGGTTCCCTTCCCGGTCCTCTGGGGCCTGCACCCACTCACTCCACTTCTTGGCGCTATCACCTGCACCTTCAGGTCCCTGGGCTCCTTCTCCCTGTACTGAGAGCCCCTGGGGCTGACGCACCAAGTGCAGCCAAGGCGCAGAGGGTGTGGCACACGCTTGCTGCTTCTCCATTGCCCCTGCCTCTGCCTTCTTTGTCTGGTAGCTCTGTCCCTAGGACTGTGTATGTCCAGGACAGGTCCCTGGTAATGGTTCTTTGAATTAAAAAAAAAAAAAAAAAAAAAAGGTTAATGGGACAAGGACTACAGGAAGGGAGGAGCGGAAGGCATTCCAGGTGAATTGATTACTCCAGGAAAGACCTGAAGTAATCAGGGCTTCCTTGGCTTGAGTACAATAGCAAAGGAAAATTGATTTTTAAGCCAAAAAATGCTCACATCTCCATCCATCACTGAATGTGTCCCACCCATTTTTATGGTCTCCCACTGAATCCTGCATGCCGATATAAACTACCAACTCCCCTGTGCTTCTCAAGGAATCCTGGAGAAAATGAGGAGGTGGAGTGCTCTGAAAATGGAACAAAAATGTCCGAATCACCTGTTTTAGGTACAAATACAAGGACCAAAATTTTCTCCACCCAAATAGAATAGGCTACCAGGTCTAACAATTGCACTTAACGGGAGACATCCTGTTTGTAACCAGGGTCGTTGTAGAAAAATCCAGCCTTAAAAGCTATAATACGTGGTCCTAATGGCTAAATTCCTGAGCTGAAAACTAAATGTTCTTCTTATACACACAGAATAAGCGTGACTTCACCGACTTAAAGAAAAAGGGGGAGAAGATTAGGATTTATTAAGCTCCTAAGACTGCAGGAAGTCAGTGGGCTCAGCACAGAAGTACTAATTTGTACCCAATAAACACGCCCAGCCTTAGGAAATACGTCCAAGGACGCACCATATGTGAGCGACAGGCTCCAAACCACCACCGGGTCTCCCTGGCTGCGGCTTCGGACAGATTCCGGATTTAGCTACTGCTGTCATTTTTCTGTAGGTCCTGCCACAAGAACCCCAGGAAGAGAGCCATCAAGACCACAAAGGGAAGCAAGGCCTCTTCCGTTTCCTTCCTTCTAATGACCCCTCATGGAAGCAAAGCACGAGGAGACAGGGAAGGGAGGAGCAGTGTTTAAGGCAGGGAGGAGGTGATGGGTGACCAGACAGAAATTCTTAAGTTCATAGCTATTCGGTCTTTAGGCCTATGACCCTAACACCCAGAGGAATGATGTTTGCTCTTTAAAAAAAAAAAAAAAAGATTAGAGGTAAGAAATGATTTTGCAATTAAAACGGAAGGTACCGCCCTAGCTGGTGTGGCTCAGTGGATTGCATGCCAACCTGCAAACAGAAAGGTCACGGGTTTGATTCCCAGTCAGGGCACTTGCCTGGGTTGTCGGCCAGGTCCCAGATTGGGGGTGTGTGAGAGGCAACCGATCCATGTATCTCTCACACATCAATGTCTCTCTCCCTCCCTTTCTTCCTCCCTCCCCCTCTCTCTGGAGATAAATTTTAAAATAAACAGGAAGGTACCAACTATACTGACAGTTCATCATGCAGTCCTTGGATTCTTTCTGTCCCGTAATCAGTCCCTGTGAGCCTCACCTGAACTTGGCCCCGCCGGCCCGGCTAAGGGCCTGGAAGGAAGGGCGTGTGCCTCATTCATCTTAGAACCTCTGGCACCTAAAGACAGAGTAGCTGGCAGAGAGTGAGTCTTGAAAAACCAAATCTTGTGAAAATGGACTTTCTTCTTCCACCTTTATTACAAGGGTACTATTTCGGCGTCTCTCAACTAACTCTCATGCTAGACCTTCCTTCCCCTCCAGCCTAAGTCTCCACCAGCGCCAAGCCCCCACCCGCGCCCCTTGCTTACGTCCTGTGCATGACAGGGTTTCAGCACTCACAGAATGGCCTTGAGAAGGTCTGTGTATGCTCTGAGTAAGACTCCATATGCTTAGGTGGGGGACAGTTTATTATCAAGGTTTGTACCCTAAGCAGAGCACCTGACCTACAGGAAATGCTTGTTAAACATCCATTAATTAGGATTGATTCTGGCAAAGGTTGGAAAAAAGTGAGTCACTAACACCTGAAATGTTTAAATATGGCCTCGGTAACTTTGAGCAGAAAGTCCCTTTGAGGACAAGGGTCAAGTCCAGCTAGTTATCAAACATGGTTCTAAAACAGCAGAGGTGGCTTAGTTCCTACAGCAGGGCTTGCGTGTGTTTGGGCACTGAGCGTCCACTCAGCGCACTGTTAATTAAGATCGTTCGGGAATCGCCTGTGACTAAACAAGGGGAATGAACACAGGCTATTTAAGATAATAAACTCACAGCCTTACCAGAAAACAACCCAACAAGTTGCCTCCGCAGGGAGGTTAGCTTTCAGTGCGCAGGGACCCTGTAGCATGTCCAGGCCGCTTCCAAACCTCCTGGTTTGGAAATCACAGCTTTACAGAGAGCAGAGCTGGAAGCTGGGGCACCCGCTTCGCTGCTGCAGGACTTCTCCGAGGCTTGAATCATCTCATGTCCGTGGGGGCTCTTTGTGAAGGGATAGGACATATTTTGCTTCCCAAACTTGTGTGGCCATGGAGTCCTTCTCCAGAACTTCTGCTAACATCGTCTGGGTAATGCTGCACCACACTCCGATCTGCCCTTCATTACATTCGATTCTGCAAACATCAGTGACCACCTCCTCACTACGCCCAGATGGTGCTCTAGGTCAGGGGTCCCCAACCTCTGGGCTGGGGACCAGTACTGGTCCGGGCCTGTTAGGAACCAGGCTGCAAATCAGGACGTGAGTGTGACTGTAATGTACTTGAATCTTCCCCAAGCCTTCCCCCAACCCCGGTCCATGGAAAAACTGTTTTCCTCGAAACCGGTCCCTGGTGCCAAAAACGTTGGGGACTGCTGATCTAGGTGCAGGAGCTCTTGGCCTCCCATGGGAGATCCGAGAAGGTAGAATCAGAAGGGGCAGAAAGCAAACCAGGATGAAGGTCGGCTCCTGAGAAATACATAAGGAAGGCAGGAGCGGAGCGGGGGTATATGTAAATTGGGGAGACAGCACACCCGGCTTAGGGGCAGACTGGGGATCTGGGAGGAGCCTCACAGAGGAGCTGGGCTTTCCCAGGCACAGGAGGATCTGGAGGGAGGGGCAGCACGTGAAGGGCAGTGGGAGGGAAGACAGAGACATAGGGAGGGCCGGGCCACAGCATGGGGAGGCTGGCGGGGAGCTGTGTAATGGGGAGAACGCCTGGAAAGGTGCTTTGGGGTCACATTAGGAATGCCACAAAAAGAGTCTCTATTTCTTGGAGAACTCTGAAAGGTCTTCAAACAGAGGAGTGACAGGACTAAGTACAGCCACATTTTAGATGACAGAGGCTTCTTAATGCTAACCCTTACATGATCCCTTAGTTCACAAATAACTAAGGAAATGAGTGATTCGGACACACTATGATATACCGTGAAAGCATATTGACTTTTACTGGTATGTCAGTTTACCACCTTAGAAATAACAGTGGAAAAGTTTTCCAAAGACATTTTGTAATTATTACTATGGATTTATGTTATGAAAAAAATGACAGGAGAAATCTACTTAGTTATCCATTGCTGTATAACGAATTGCTAAGGTGAACTTGAAGCATACCTCTATTAGGTCAGTTTTTGTGAGACAGGCATCCAGGGACAGCTGAGACCTCTACTTCGGGGTCTGAGTCTCACCAAACTGGAATTGAGGAGTTGGCCAGGGGCAAGGTCTCATCTGAAGGCTCCAGTGAGGAAGGATCTGCTTCCAAGCAAGGTGTTTTTGGCGGAATTCAGTTTCTTGAGGGCTGGTGGACTGAGGGACTTCCTCAGGTCCTTCCTTCCTTCCTTCTGGGCTTTGCTGCCTGTCGGCCTGAGACCACCCTCAACTTCCTGACCACATGGACCTCTCCAATGGGGTACCTGCAAGGGAGAGAGTCTGCTGGAAAGACAGAAGCCACTGTCCTTGGTAATCTAATCATGGAAGCGACAGCCCATCGATGTTGCCAATTTTTAACTGGTGAGCGACACACTGTTCAAGGGAAGGGGATTACAGAATGCCAAGAATACCAGGAGGCGGAGACCACTGGGGGCCACAGTAGAGTCAGCCCGGCTTGTCTATAGTTCACTGTATCCCTAACACAAACGGGTGAGAAACTCATCACACTTTAATAATTATATCCCAAATGAACCTACAGAACTTGAGATCAGTGCAGGAAGCAGCTTATTTTGGTGGAATGTCACAGTCAAGAATAAATGACAGTGTCAATCACTGACTCCTTCACATGTCGGAATTCTATTGTGTTAAGAAGAACCGAGAAGAGAAAGTGAACCCCTTATCTCAGTGGTCCCCTTTCCCTGCCAATGTCTTCTCTGTCCTCAGGACTAAGCTCAGTCAGTCTGTTTTCATTCGAGCCCTCAGACTTGTGCAGGTTCTGGGAACAGAAAGGCACTCTTTTGTTCTGTGCAGATGAAACAGGATACTCTTCATTCTGTCTGGTTCATACCCCGTCCTAGGATTGCCTCTTTCACATAAAGGATGTACCAGCTACATTCCTGAAGATGAGAGACCAAATGCTGTCAGGGGTGATTTGTTATTCTTGTGATTCTCAAAGGAAGAAAGGAAAGAGGGGAGGGTTTATCTGGATGTGTGTAACACTGAGAGAAGGACAGTACAATCGGCCAGGCCAGGGACAGCTAATAAAATACAGTGTCTTTGATCTGTAGGTCACCAGTGTATTTAGGACTGCCCTCTGAGGAATTCTCTTCAAATATGTGTTTTTGGAATTCTTCCAGAAAAGCTTAAGACCCTGGGTTATCTCTCTTTTCTTTTTTTCTTTTTTTTTTTTTTTGGTAGTGGTCTGGATTTTGATTTATTGTTCTGTATGAAGTTGTGGGTGACATTTCACCTTTATTTTTTCAAAAACCATCCAGGCACACATAAGCGCTCTCCCCGAAAGTGGCAGAATGGGGATCCAGCCAAGCCACGACTATCAGGATTCCTATTACAGCCTCGAGGGAGACCACCACCCCAGCCGGGGCTGTGAACTGGAGGGTCCCGAGGCCTTCTATTCGCCTTGGCCATCAGACATCAACAGGGTCATTTTCCACCAAACTACGGAGCCCAGAGGAAGTGCCACAGGATATTAAACATGTCAACACCACACTTTTCAAGAAGAAATGTGAGAAGCTGCCTTTGGTCACCAAGATGGCCACACTCTATCAATGACTCAATGCTGGCCAGGTTTCCTTAGGTTAATACCCCATGATTTATCCAGCCAGCAGCGTGAAAAGGCACAGAATCTCAACTGTTTAGACAAAAGAAATAAAGATTTAGAGTAGGGCGTCAAATTGTCCGCATTTTTGTCTCAGAGCTGTAACATGCTATGTTTTAAGGAGGTGTTTGGTAAAGAGGAAGGTGGATGGAGGATTAAAGTTACACGGGGTTAAGCTTGGGTTTGCAATACAAAGTTTCACCTCGAAACGCAGCATGCTTTCCCAAAAGCCAATATGATCATTTGCAAGGAAAATTACATGAGGAGTCAGGTCTCCTCAAGAAGAAGAGGCCCAAGGGGCAGAAAGGCGTGAAAGCCGGAAGGGGCAGCAGACACTCAGTTTCACGTTAAAAATGGCTGTACTGTTCCTTTTTTTTTTTTAATTTTAAACTACAAAATGTAACACACATTCAGAAAAATGTGCAAAGTAAAAATGTAGAGATCGATGACTTGGCAAAAGAACAATTTTAACCACGACCAAGATCATCGACGGCATTGCCACCGCCCAGAAGCACAGATGCACCTCCCGGTCAGCACCGCTGTGCACCCGCAAGAGTGACCACTGTCCCGTTTTTGTGGTAATCACTTCCTTGCTTTCCTTCACAGTTTCAACAACCAAGCATGCATCACAAACAAATATGGTTTAATTCTGTCTGCTTTTTTAACTCTGCGTTACATATTTGGAAACTGGTAGCCTACTTTTTCCGTGTTTGAGATTCACTCCCATTGTTGCTGTGCTGTGGCTGTAGGAAACTCATTCTCGTTGCGGGATATCCCTCCACCTCACCGCTATCCCACCACAAACGTGTCCATTTTGCTGTTTGTAGACATTTGGAGCCATCCCACTGGGGGCTCTTATGGACGCCGCTGCCCTGGACATTCCTGTGCGAGGGCTGAGGTGCAAGCAAGCCTGCCTTCGTGCTTGCGGACGTGTGTGCACAGAGAGGTAAAATTTTGGGTCATAGGGTATGTTTTCCAGAATGCTTATGTCAAATTCTATTCCTATCAGCACTGTTTATTTTATTTTTATTGATTGATTTTAGAGAATGACAGAGAGACAGAGAGAGATCGGGGGGGAGAGGGGGAGAGAGAGAGAGAGAGATCAATTTGTTGTCCCATTTATTTACGCATTCATTGGTTGATTCTTGTACGTACCCTAAGCAGGGATCGAACCCACAACCTTGCTGTGTTGGGACGACACTCTAACCAGCTGAGCTGTCCAGGCAGGCCTATCGGTAATGTCTAAGAGTTGCTGTTACTCCACATCCCCTCACTGACATTTGGTAAGGACAGTTATTTCAATGTGAGCCATTCTGTTGAGTCTGTGGTCATCTCCTTGTGATGTGCATTTGTACTTCTCTGATGACCCTCTGGGCCTATTTTGTCATTTTATTAGCCATTTGGTTATCTTCTTTTGTGAGATGCCCAGTTATTAGTTGGCTTGTTTCTTTTCTTATTGATTCATAGTTTTAATTTATTTTAAAAATATTCTGAATATATATCTTTTTTTGGTCATATTTATTGCTAATATCTAGTTCTTTCTTTTAGCCTTCATTCTCGTCATGTCCTTTGATGAGCAGAAGCTTCTAATTTTAAGGTAGTCCAGGATTAAAAATTTTTTCCTGTGGGCCTAGTGCTTTGGTGTCCCCCTCAAGAAATCTTTACCTTCCCCAGTGTCACCAGGATCTTCTTGTATACAGTCTTCTACAAGCTTGATTGCTCCACACTTAGGCCTGCAGTTCACTTAGAACTGATTTCTCTGTATGGTATGAAGTAAGCGGTCAAGGTCCGGTTGTTTTTGTATGGATATCTAAATCCCCCAGCACCATTTATTGAAAAGGTCGTCCTTTTCCCACTGTTTGGCAAGGTCACCTCTGTAGGGGTCAGTGTCTGCATGTGTGAGAGTATTTTTGGCTCTATATTGTTCCTTTGGTCTATGTATTTGTCCTTGCATCAATATTACATTCTTAATTATTGTTGTTTTGTAAGTCTTGATATTGGGTAGGGTAAGCTTTTGAATTTGATCAAGGTTGTCCTGGCACTCTCAGGATTTGAATTTTCATATGCACTTTAGAATCAGATGTTTAATTTCCACAAAAACATCTACTAGAATTTTGATTAAGACTATATTGAGTCAACAGGTCAATTTGGGGAGAAGCAACACCTTTACTATATTGAGTTTTGAAATTCCTGAGCATAGTATGTCCCACCTATTATTTACTTAGGACTTCTTTAATTTTCCTGGAAATGTGGTAGTTTTCTGTTGTGGTATTTACCATCTTTAAAAACATTATTTCCTAAGTATCTGAACTTTTATGTTATTATAAATGGCATTATTTAAATGTTTTTCTTTTTCAAAATCCCTGCAGATCTATGTAAGTTGATTTTTTAAATCTATATGGAAATTCTGAATTTGAGAATCAATCATTTTTATCAGTTCTGAAGTATTTTTAGCTGTTAACCCTTCAAAAGTCTCTTCCCCATCTCTTTAATATTCTTCTGAAATTTTTGTTACACACATTTGTCTGGAAATCTAATGTCCATTTCTCCTAACTTCTCTTTTATTTTTCTCCCTTTCTGATATGATTGTGCTGTTACCTCCAGAGCTATCCTTCCCTTCATCAATTCTCTCTTTAGCTCTAATCAGTTGTTTAATCCAGTGGTTCTAAAAAGAGGGCAATTCCTCCCCCGGCCCCCACAAGGGGACACCAACGTCCAGGAACATTCTCGTTTGTCATAACCAGGAAGGGCATGCTACTGGCATCCACAGGGTAGGGGCCAGAGATGTTAGTAAACATTTTTTTTAAAAGTACTTTTTCTACATTTTGTATAATTCCAACATCTGTGGCTAATTTTTTGTATCTAATTCCAACATCTGTGGATAATTTTGTACTAACTTCAACATCTGTGGCCTGTGTCAATCTTATTCTATTGTTGTTTCAACCAGTTCTTACCCATGGCGCCCTATCTACTGATATGTTTCTCTTTTTTTATTGTGAATTCACATTTCTTGGAATCTTATGGGAATAATGCATTGAGGTCTGTGTTCAAAGTGCATTCCTCAACAGAGGTTTATTCCAGCAACTGTCTGGTGGCACATCGATCTGGTTGTGCCAGACACAAATTTTTGGCTTTAGGCTTCTCGGGGGGCATGAAATCCAAAATAAGAGTAGCCTTAGAGTTAGGGATTATCAGAGAAGAGGTTTTTCTTTATTTCTTTTTCCTCCGAATCCAGAGCCAAGTCTGAGACAGGCTCTGTGGAGTGGGGGCTTTGCTGTATGTCTCTGCTTTTCAAGAAGGACGGTCCTGGAGATAGAGGGTCCCCGAAGCAACCCACCACCCGGCTGGACCCTAGGTTTCGCTCCCGGCCCCCGGCATGCTCAGCCCTTTAATCTCAGTTTACCCCGCAGAACTAGGGGATGCTTTCATGGCACACGCCCCCTTTAGTATTCATATACTTCTCTTGGTTCGTGCTCATGGCCACCGAGAATTTCCCTATTTTCACAATTTATCCATCCACTTAAAAGGAAGCTTTTGAGAAAAATGTTTTACCCAGTATATTTAGATGTTATAAATAGGGGTTTCACTGGATGGCTAGTCAGTCAAATTGCTGATCACTGAAATTCATATTTATTTTATTGTATTTTATTCCAAATGTACGGTATTTACTAAATGTACTATAGTAATTAGTACTACTAGATAATTATTAATGCTAATAATACCAGACAATTACTCAATAAAAGTAACAATATTTTATATAGAGACCTTTAGTATGCAATGCATTTTACTGTCTGTGACAAAACGACATGGAAATTATGTTCACGAACACGGATAATTCCCAAACACAGAGAAGTACCAGAACACATCCGCTCAGGCCTAGTGGATTTGAATTTCCAGAGTTTAAAACAAGTTTTGTTTGTTTGTTTTGGGTTTTGTTTTTTGGGTTTTTTTTGGGGGGGGGGTTAAATTCTTTAGATGGTTCTGATTCATAGCCATAATTAGAAATCCACCAGACCCTTTAAAAAAAATCCTCTAGACAACTCAATGGACACAGCTGGGGCTCAAACCCAAGAATTCTGGCACTTGTAATTAATCACTCTCCCCTTCCCTCTCTGAACTAATTTTGAAATCAATCGAGGTAGAGACACTGGACACAGGCAGTTGGGGATCGAACTGTCAGTTTTGTTATTTTGATGTGTTATTACATTTGGGCTCCCTGGTACTTCTCCTGAAGTCCAGCTCTTCGATTAATCCATAAAGGAGGACTCTGATCTCAGCCCAGAATCATTGCCCCATTAGGGAGCAGAGATGGGGAGCGTCTCTCGGACAAGCCTAGGTTTAACTCAAGTATGCTGACACGGAGAGCAAGGGCGGGGGTAGATTGCGGCCTCTCTTTTGGCAGAAAAGTCTTGAGAGAGGGACAGACAGAGAAAGAGAGTCAGGCTTGTCTGGCTCCTTAAGTCGCCCCTGTGCCGGAGTGGGTCACCGAGTGGAGACAGGCTGGATGACTAAATTGTCCATCCTATTCTTTTCCTTCCTCGCACCTGGAATAAAAAGTCCCTCTCTTCTAAAGAAATTAACGAGTGGGGAATTAGTGCTCCTCCCAACTCCTCCTGAACCTGACACCATTTTCCTATCGGTCCCAACATTACAGGCATGGAGTTTAAAAGGTCCCTCTGCCCCTCCTCCAGCACCCACTGCTCTCAGGGCCGAAGAGACATATCCACCTAGAGCCTATACCATCCCCACCTTCTAGACCATGCTCAGGTACCTGCGGCCCCTGAGTCCCCTGCCCAAAAGCCCAAAGTCTGCATCTGGGGCCACGTGCGCCCCTCCCCCAGGCCCATGTTCCTGAGCGTAGAGTGGCCTCTGGTCTGCGTCCTCCTAGGTCAGAGGGTCAGCTGCCGGTGGTGGCAGGGCAGACCTGAGGCTTGGTGTGCACATGGGGCCCCTGCAGAGCAGGTGGACTGAGGGAGGCCGGATCTCCCTGCACCACCCTCTTCCAGTCTGGAATTCTGAGGCTTTGAGGATCCTAAACTAAAATATGGCCTTCCAAGTCAGCAGAAAGGAATACTTTCAAGATCAAAGCATAAAACAAATCTTGATGAATAATGTTTCTCTTGCTTTATGATTTTCACTACTTAGCGATACAGTACACGGGCCTCCATTTGTCCCCTGGCTCCGAGCCCCACCAGGTTAAAGACAGACCTACATCCATGTGCTTTAGTAGAAAGCTTAATTAGTTTTTTTTAAGGTCTCTCATTCTCAGACATATATATCATGGTCTAGAAGGGTACGCAGAAAAGCATTAGCATGGTTATCGTCTACAGGGGTGGGGTTTGGGTGATTTAATTTTTTCCTTCTTGCTTATTTATATTTTCTACCTTTTTGACAATGAACATGGGATGGAACATTTGTATAATTAAGGGGAGAAGATGAACATTAAGCTGAGCACACCTACCCGCAAACAATAACCCTGTGTCCTATGGTCATGGTTGGGCAATCTACTTAGTATGCGGAACCACCCTACTTCTGTTGCCGATATCTGTGTTTTTTGTGAAAAAGAACTGTTGAGGCATAAGCAGGGGGTTTTTTGGCCAGACAGCTGTAAAAATACCAAGACGGCTTTTATCAGCCCTGGCACCAGACATCCTATAGGTCAAACCGATTTCAGTGAGTGGAGGGACGAAGGGCGCACAGAAGCCTGGAAAACGTCTGCAGCACTGCTTCTCAAACCCCGGGTTATGACCCCATGGGGATTAGGGAAACTGGAGCCAAGGTGCTGGATGCCCCATCCAGGGACTGCACCAGTCCCGGGACCTGAAACGCCATCCACAATGCCCCTTTCTCTGGATCATAACAAGAAGTAATTGTGCACAGTTGCTCACAAATTACTTCACACACATCATCTGATAGGACCCCCACTGCAATTCTGTCTGGTCCGTAGGGTGGCTGTTTGCATTTTACAGGTGTCGAAATTGAGGCCCAAAGGGGCTCAGGGGCTCAGGTGTGGTCATGGCTAAGAAGCGGGGCTTAAATCCAGGTCTTCTGATCAGGAGTTCACCCCAGTCAATCAGTTCCCATGTCGTTGTCTTCCCATCTGTTCTTCCTTATCACCATTTCTCTTTCCTTTTCCGAGCGCTGAGCTGAGAAATTCTGATGATGGGGAGCTGTTCTTTCTCCTTCACTTCATAAAAACCCACCACGTTCTTTCCCTCACCCCTGCCCCGATCTGCACTGGCAGCCCAGGAACGGGGACCGGTTGCCACAGAGTGAACATGCTGAGAACCACGACACTTTGGCACCGTGGCCCAGCAGCACTGAATGTCATCGGCTCCCGACAGGGGGCCAGGAGAGGCGGTGTCGATGCTTTTTATCCAGTGGTTTCTAAGACACTCTTGTATTTCTATTCAACCCTTTTATTTTCAAAGCCCTGCTACCGGCACCTTCCCCACTGACCTTGCTCTAACATCTCAGTCGCCTGGATCGCTGACAAGCTACAGAGGGGTTAAGGACTTCCTCAGGTCCTGAAGTAATTGAGTCTTTAAAAAGCACGTCTGTGTCCGTGACCAGAGTTGTGTAATGACTTCTGTCCGCCTACAGATACCGATGTTCATCTGAGCCCTCGGTCTGGAAGACGTTAGCCGTGCATGGGGTGGCTCCGTAACAACATTAACATGCCTCCCTCCTCCCCCCACATCCCTTCCTGGCAGTAACCCCACAAAAGATTCAAAAATGGCCGATACTCACCGGTCAGAAGAACCCTTTAATGCAGTTTTCGGCCTCACAGTCCTTGGCAGGAGTCCCTTTCATGGATCACAATGTTGGCACAGGGCCAAGAGATGGTGTGGTTGACTCACAGGTCACTGCAATTTATAAGAAGTCAGAATAATAAAAGGGAAGGCAGATCTGACATCACTGGCAAGGGACAAATTTTAGTGTTGTGCTAAGTGAACTAATTACAACTAGCCCTGAATGATGTGGGGGAGGGGGGTGAAGGCCTTGGTGAACAAAGCCAAGCCCCAGGAAGAAAAGGGCCACGTAAAAAAAGAGTCCAGCCTCTCTAATGGGAGCTTGTGAATCTCCTCAAAACTGGCACTAACTTATTATTGATCCTAAAGGAAAACAAACAGACAAGCAAACAAAAAACTGCTCCAGTTCTTTATTAACCAGGGAGAAAGGAACTTTATGATAAAAATGAGCACACACACTCCATCCACGAGCGCACGCGCATGTGCACACGCACACACCAAACTGGTCTCGAAATGGTCTTTGCTACAAGCTACGTACCTAGAGTAAAAAGTACCTCTTTGTCCATTAAGCCACTGTGATTTAAAAAAATAAGGAAAGAAAAAATTTCAAGATAAGCTCGGCTTTACAGTTCACTTGGTGAAAACCTAATGCAGCTACAATTATTCGTCGGCTTTGGCCTGTGAAAGACTCTACAAGAGTTAAAAGCAAGCCAGCACTGCCTTCAGCTCATAAGGGATTACTCTTTTATTAGTATAGTCTTGGGATTAGTGGAAATGTCTGTCTAATGAATGCAGCTACTATATTTGCGCACATGGCTGAATAAGCTGCTTGTTGATTGAAACCTATCTATTTATAAGCACTTCTGCACGTTGTGAAAAATCCATCTGTATCACCACAGCACGGCGCCCGCCGTTGGATAAAGGCTCTTTGCCATTTCAGCGGAGAGGGTGTCGAAGGGGCCGGCAGAAAGGAAGTGCGCTGCGTCCCCCTCGCAGCTTTTATTCCTCGCTCTGGGCCAGTGAAGCAGAGTTACCTTATCTAAACAGTGATTTAGATTGAGGTGGATGTTATAAAAACAGAAATGGAAAAAAGAAGACTTTTATTCAGGCTCACCCAGGGTTTTAATGCAGGTTTACCATGATTTGGGAAAATGGTCCGGAACAGCCCAAACTAGACGTACCTCTGCTTATGTCCCAGTCTTCGCAGGTAGTCTGGAAAGTAGGTGGACTTGCTGCACTCACTGGGTATCATGCCTTCTTTATGTTTCTGGTTATGAACAGCACACAAATAGCACATCCAACAGAGACAAGAACGGCCCAAAGAGCCTTGGTAGCAATTAAGGTAAGTCAACGCTTTCAATGTGCGACGTCCTCGTCCCCACCTGAGTCTTTGTCGGAGGGACAGCCAAGCTCTCTACCCCCACACAAGAGCCCCAGATTCATTTGGGGGCTCTGGAGTTCTGATCCCCAGCACTTGGCTCATCACCCCAACATGCACCCCACGCTTCCCAGACGCAACACCAGCTCGCTAAGCTTCTTGGGTTTCGAGTTTGGGTGTAGAGAAGGGCTATCTTATTCCATCAGAATTTATTTTAACTCCTCTGTAGTTAGGGACTCCATTTTTCTTGGGAAAACACTAACAAAGGATTCATTATTAAAAAAAAAAAAAGACTAAATAATCTTAAGCGAGGCCTCATAGGCTTTCTCTCCTTGAAAGAACCTTATCGACGACAGGCACATTTTCCAGGTGTCCCATTGTGAGAAGAAGACCGACATCAGCCGACCACTGGAAGCCTCTTCTAGGCCCAACACAGCAAAGAAGAAGGCAGGCATTAGCCGTCTTTGAATTCTAGCTATTTCCCTTTCCAGAGTTCGTGACCTTTAGTTTCCCGGCAATATCACAGACATACCTAGCACATCATGAAAACTTGGCCCTGTCGGCATTATTATTCATGCTGGGAACACAGCAAAGATTAGAGGATCACATCTGTATTTTTTTAGTTGACAAAGCAAAAGTAATTCTGAAAACAAAAGAAGTATTAATACTAGAAAATAAAAGCTGAAATTTATAAAAGATAAGATGTTTGGAAAGAACAAACATTCAAATCATACTATAGCATTATGAAGCACCAGAGACCCCACGGCAAATGAAACATAGCTGTTGAAACAGACACTGAGTTACTGACCCTGAAGCCAGGTCAAGGCACTCTAAGTGATATTCAGAACCTGAGAGGAGGTGCTATTATCACCATAGTCATTTTATAGATGAAGAAATCAAGTACCTGAGTGTTAACTCTTAGGAGGTGGTAGAGATGAGGTTTTGATAACACCCAAGCTTCTCCTACTTTGCCATAGTGCTTTCCCACACATTTTCTTCAGTTTTGTTAAACATTCACATAAGATTATTGAACATTAATAAGTTTATGACTTAAAAAAAAGAAGACATCTAATAAATCTCTCCTTTGTGAGGTCATTTCAAGATAAAAGAGGGTATACAGCAGCATCCTAGAGGCTTTGGTCCAGCACAGAATCTGAGAACAGGACTGGAGGGGGACAATCCTTTTGACACTTGGTTTGTGACAATGCACACCCACATATGCCTTTCTACCTGGGACCCAAAGGGGAATAAACTGAGAACTAAAAACTTCTGAAACTCGTCAGCTCTTCTTCAATCACGTGTTTCCTGAAATCTTTGCATTTTTTAGTATTTATCTGTTTTCTATTGAGGTTCACAACTAGGTACTGACAAAGAGTTAATTGTAAAACCTCCCTCCCTCCCTCCCTCCCTCCATTTACACACCTATTCCCCAATGGCTTCCATAAAAGGTTCAAGTGAACATTTAATGTTAACTCATGCAACTACCTCATTTTCTTGGTCTTTCTCATAGTTTTTGTGTCTCATGCACTGCTTTGGGGTACACATCAACTTTTTTAAAGGCCAGTATGAGGCTAGAAAGTGGTTAAGGAATGGTAAGCATTCATAATAAAAATTTGTTAAAGTTTTTAAAGACGGATTTTTTAATGTTCACAATACTTATATTTATGAATTATAATTATGGATTAAATTCCAAAAGGCAGCTGAAACTTACAAAGAAGCAAGGAATAGAAATTATAAACACTTTATAAAAAAAGAACATGGAAAAAAGCAAGGGTCAAATGACTGATGCATGGAACCCAAAATTGAACAACCCGAGCCAGGACTTCGAATTCCTCACTATGATTCTCTAGTAAGATTATTAAGCTCAGCTGCTGCCTTCAATATTTGTTTCCATAGACATTACTAAGAAAGCATTTTACTTTGGCATTTTGTAATATGGCACCATTTATAGCTGTCTTCACTCATAATAACCTTACTGAACAGCCATCTTCAGGGCTGGCGGTGCACACAGTGAGGCTCAGCCTGGTTACTGGTGGGTTAATGGTCGAAACAAAAGTTATGTCATTTCTTCTCGCATTTTCTTGACTTAGAAGTTAAACCATGCCCACATTTCTAATTTAGCTGAGACTGTATCTTTCTGACACAGATATAAAATCTCAAGAAGTGTAAAGGTTTCCATCACCAAATATACTCTTTTATCACTTTTGGATAATAAAGCAGACAATCTAATGATTCCACAAACTTGGAGTATGTGGTTTTTCCCCCTGTTTGAACCAAGTTTTTCCAAAGAATGATCTAATTCATTTTAGGCTGAGAGAATAACGTCTATGCTAAAAAGGAAGCTACAATTTTTTTTCCTTTTTGCTGAATTCCATCAAGAATAATAAAAAATACTGAACTCAACTGTAATTAAGCGAAAGAAATAGGGGACTTTGCATTTAATGTACTTCAGGAAATTCAAATATTTGGGGGAAAAAATCACAAAAGCAAGAGTGTTGACCATAAAAAAGAAATTTATTTTAAAAATCGGTATCTTGTATTTCGGATACATGGGTAAAAGGGAAATTCCAGAAGCCAAAAGCACCTTTTCCAGAAGGTGTCCCTAGGAGGGTCAATACTTATTGCGAAGCTGGTTGCTTAGGTCTTGGAGCTCTGTGACTAAGGCGTCCATAGCTGCCACGTCGTCAGCTAACTCCCGAGGGATTTCTCCACTTGCCACATCTGTAAAAAGTTGCTGCAACATAAAGAACAAAGTAGAACTATCAAAACAATGAAAATCTCTTTGGAATAATACAGAAACAGAGCATGGAATTACAATTCCCTTTGCATAATCATTCCACAACATTATAATAGCAATGGTAGTATTTGTTCTTGTTATTTTTTTAAAGATTTTATTTATTTATTTTTAGACAGAGGGGAAGGGAGGGAGAAAGAGAGGGAGAGAAACATCAATGTGTGATGTTTCTCTCATAACATCACACATTGCGGGCCTCTCATAAGCCCCCACTGGGGACATGGCCCGCAACCCAGGCAGGTGCCCTGACTGGGAATAGAACCAGTGACCCTTTGGTTCGCAGGCTGGCACTCAATCCACAGAGCCACACCAGCCAGGGCAAAGGCAGTATCTGTTCTGCTGGCCACCCTAGAAAAGCACCAGCTGCATTAAAGGATGAACTAACAACATGTTTGAAGTTGTAAATTCAAATGAGTTCCATTCTTCAAAATGCTTGCTATAAATATTGATTATTGAGTGCAATGTCATAGGCTGGGTTTTGGATGAATGTATATTATTCATCCAAAACAAACTTATTCATTGTAGATACAAGCAAAAAAAAATTTCATAATCAAGCTCACATAAATCAGATCCTTTATGCTAATTACTTGAAATTAATTATACGTGAGGACCCAGTGGCCACAAAGATGATCAAGATTTGGTAAAAGCCAAACAAAGCAGCACAATAAAACTAACTGAGCCCGCGTTCTGTGAAAGGAACTGCCCTGGGAGGCATGCTGCAACCTGCTTCCACAGTGGGCCCTGGGCACTGACTGCTTGCTGGGCCCAGCAACTCCAAGATGCGCAGGCAGCCCGCCGCCCCGGGCCACGGGCTGCGTGTGAACACGGAAGGTTTGTGTCTTCACTGTCCAACCCGAGTCGCCTACCTACCTTAACAATTTCTTTTTTTAAAGGGTGACAGGATGGCATTTGGATTTTATTTTACTTATTTATTCTTTTAAAGGTTTTATTATTTTTAGAGAGAGTGGGAGGGAAGGAGAGAAACATCAATATGTGAGAGACACATCAATTGGTGGCCTCCTGCACACCCTCTGCTGGGGACCTGGTCCGCAACCCAGGCGTGTGCCCTGACCAGGAATCAAACCAGCAACGTCTTAGTTTGCAGGCTGGCACTCAGTCCACCGAGCCACACCAGCCAGGGCTACCTTAATAATTTTTGTCAAATCCACAGACAACCTATATACTAATTTTTCTCTAAAGCAATTTTCACACAATACGTCTTTTTTAAAGGAAACATTTCAGCATTGCTGTAAATGAAAAATAAGCAATAATATTCATGAAACTGTAAGTCTGTTGTTCTAGTTATACTTTTTCTAATATGCATTGAAATTATATATTAAAATTATAAGTTTACGCAAGCGCTACCAGTAGCATATATGCCACCCTTTGGGAAAAGTGATAATACATAAAAGGGAATTGTTTTAATTTAATTTAGGGAAAGTGTTAAGGGCTGGACGGTAACTACTAATTTCTCAGCATCCTAAGTTACCCACATTTAGGGGGGTCTAGCTATTGGGCTAGTAAGATCCTCATCAGTATAAGTAACTACCCGGGGGGCTAACACCTAAAATGCAACGTGGGCCTAAAATCCCGCCTGATGGAAAAGGAGATTGAAGGGTGATTGGCTGGCACTAAAGGCTCTGTGAGGTCTGGCAGCTGCCCTTCCACTCACCTTTGCTTTGCACACCAGGCCCCGGAGGTGGAGTCGCACTGAAGAAAGTGCCTGCACGGCCTCTTGGGGACTGGGCTTGTTCTCACTGCATTTCACAGCCACTGCAGGGCAGGGACAGGGGAAAACATCCGTAAAACTTACTGATGATAATTCACGAGTTAAAAAAAAATCACAATTATTTAAGATTTTTATAGTAACAGACTTTAGAAATACATCTCCATGGGGAGTTTTTAATTTGGAAAAAGGATAATAATTATGTGCAGAACTCACCCCTTTACCTCTCTTTAAGAAGGGTAACTTATTGGTAAAAAGAGAATTTTGAGAAAAATAGGTGAATTTTGGTGAGTTACAAATCATTGGGAAGAGAGAGACCCGCCCCCCAACACACACACACACACACACACACACACACACACACACACTGAAATTAGTTACAAGCAGACAAGATCAAATTGAACACAAAGTGCCCACGGCAGGCAAAACAGAAACGGCACATCTCAGTTAGCTTCCCAGGACCGAGTCCCTAGTGCTGACTCCCGACAACTGATGACACCAGCCCAAGGAAGTGACATGGCCGCTGCTTACAGCTCGATTCGCATATTTCAGACTCAGGGTTCACAGCACCATCTGGAAAGAGGTGACACCAACACCTGACGTGCCTGCACCTCAGGACGCGACCACGGCCAGGCTGGGCTGCTGAGACTGGGGAGAACGGAGTCTCTCATCTCCAACACCTCTGCTTCCGGCACTCTGGGAGCCCCTTCCCTACAACTTGAAATTATGAAGGCAGAATAATCCTCCCTGGCAGAAGACTCAGCTATTAACACTTCATAGGACCAAGCAAAGAGTTTATAAAAGTATAATGCCTGCTCTTTCTCCACTGCTCTGCTCTTGTTTTTGTTCCTCTGAACGATGCTCGTCACAAACAGAACATTAACCACACACTTTAAAACTACACTGAAGACTGCACATGTAAAGTCCACTTAGCACCCTAGACCTCGGAGACCTCGGACCAGGGATAGGAAATAGGGTCCTCCTCGCATGTGGGCTCAGTCCGTGGGTGGGGGCTGCCTGTGCCCAGCAAAGCCGTCCCGTCGTTAATTAACGGTATCTCCACAGCCGGGGAGAGCTAGGCTTGACATTACTGCTTCAAAATAATAAGCAGACTTGGGCGTTTCTCAGCTAAAGACTGAAAGGGTGCATGGTAATCGGCAATGTTAAGCTCATTTTCAAAGGGTTTAACCCAGAAATAGCGGGGACTATGATGTCTGTGTCCCTTGGTAGAGGAGCACTGTACCTACCATGGCTGTGATATTTGGGCCAATTAATAACTAACTTGTATCAGAAACAGCTGTGATTCTTTCTTTTTTCTTTTTCTTTTTTTTTTTTTTTTTTAATTTTGAGAGAGTAGAAGGGAGGGAGAAAAAGAGGGAGAGAAACATCACCCTGACTGGGGCTCAAACCCACAATCCAGGCATGTGCCCTGGCTGGGAACTGAATCAGCGACCTATCAGTTAGCGGGACAATGCCCAACCAACGGAGCCACGCCGGCCAGGGCTGGGGTTTTTTTCAGTCCTTTATTTTCATTCTGAGAAAAACAAAAATAGAGCAAAAAGACAAACATACACTCTATTAGTCCCGTTTGCAAAAGGCATTTGAGATGGAGATAGACAGCTAGACAGCTAAACAGCTAGACAGACAGGGAATTCGGGGCGGTGGGGTGGGGGCTGCTGTTTCAAATCACCAGGAACCCAGGAGAACAGCGTTTCCTCCAGGCAGGTTGAAGTTAAAATGCAAAATTATTATTTTAAAAGTTCCTGGATGGCAAAGAAGGACCGAACTTTTGCCTGCCCTTTCCCAGAAAAAGGAATCGCTGAGGCTGTAAGTGAATACCGACCCCGCAGACAGTACCAATGGGCGCACAAAGGCAACATTGTTAGAGAAAGGTCTCAAACACTGTGTGGAGGCTGCAACATCTTATCAAGCTTTCTGAAGCACATGGCTACTCTTAAAAATAGCAACTCCACAGCTAGTAAATGGTGTGGAGATTTTTTTAAATGTTGTATTTCTTTTTCAGCATTGGGTGAGGTGTAGAACAATGTTGGGGAGAAAGAAGAAAAAGAGAAGAGCGGAGAAATCTGGCAGATTCTTCCACTGACCACTGGTGTACAAAAGCAACAAAGGTTAAGATTTATCTTCATAAATCTAAAATATCACTAGAAACTAAAGCTGAGCAACCACTCCAATATGCTTACAATGTTGTAGAACCTCCAATACAATAATTAAAGTCAAAGGAGAGCTTAAGAGCATGGACACTAGTGTTTTTCCAAGGATCGCCCTGATGAAAGAAAGTGCCAAAGATAGTTCAAAACCAACTTTAAGTGCAAAATGGAGATTTTTTCCTAGAGTACTCCTTTAACCTGCATGTTTATATTTGACAGGTTTAATATCGTCACTTAGTGATTACAGAAAATAACTTGGCTTTGACTGTTACACAGCCAGCTGTTCACAGAAATGTTTAGAGCGGGCAGGCTGCAGGAGATAAATTCTTCGAAGGAAACTGTGCCCTGCTAGAGCTGTGCATGTAATACAGCTGAGCATGGGTTCCCCCGAACACGAGGCCAAAGACCCGGACCGAACTCCGCCTGAGCGCGCCCACCGCGAGGCCGGCACAGGCCGCACGCACCGCAGCCACTGCCGACCGCCCCTGCACTGGCCTCTCGGCAATGACGCCCAGCTTTTCCACACTGAATCCACTTGACGAGTTTAGCGCTCCTGCCCTATCCGTCAAGGGGTGGCTGGCCCAGCAAACTGAATATTTACGTATTTCTTATCAATGATCTCAAAGGCCATAAATAGAATTATTAACTACTAAACCCATTTCTAATTTGTTTGAATACTGTTACTTCTTTAAAGACAAGTTAAACTTTATCCTTGTCCCTCATTTTTCTCTTTTTGGTTTGAGCCCCTTTCCACACAGCTCAGATCTTCCAACCCAGGAGGAACCAGGCGGGGGTAAAGGAGCAAGGGGTGAACATTTAAATTGTGTGTAAGATACTGGTACGTATTTTTAAGATGTTACATTTTTTAATTTATGTTTTTCATTGATGTTTGTGTTTTCATTTACTCTTCAGAGCTACAACAGGTTGGTATAGCCTCGTTTTCCCAATGAGACGTAAGGCTCAGAGAGGTGACGTGATTTCCCCGAAGTCACCTGGCAAGGATGTGGCAGAGCCGATCCCGGAGCTCAGGCCTCCCTGACTCCAGGGCCCCGCCCTTTTCGTCGTCCCCCATTGGCTCCCTATTTGCTGTAACTATTAGTTGCAGAAGAATTTAGAGGAGGGCTTCAGGGTGCGTTCACAGTCCTTGAGACTTAGTTCTTAACACTGTGGCTTCATTATTTTATCTGAACTGTAATCCCAGGGCATCCCACACCCAAGCAAACATAAATACAAAAATGCATCACCAAATTTAACTGGCATATTTTTCATTAATGCAAATAATTAAAAGTATCCTTTATCTGGAAGGTATTTACCCCACAGGTATACAACTCTATAAAGAAGGTTATCCCTCCCTCAAATATCACCCACCTACAATTCTCAAAGATACTTGATTATATTTTTATTTCTTTTATATATGCCACACTCTTTATATTTTGCTATGTATTCCAGAAACCTACATATTTTATGAATAAGTAATTTCATCTAAAAAGAATATTAGTCAGGAAAATTTAACAGATATCATTAATACTACATAATCAATGCAAATAGACTGTGTGTGACGTGAAGATTAAATACAGTTGTAAAGGTATTTCATATCTCTAAGGTTTCTAATACCTGTCAACTCTTCAAATGGTATTTAAGCCTCTATCCTATGTCTTCTTATTGGTCAGAATTACCTGCTACATAGTAGTTGGTCTATAAAGGTTTGCTGAATTAAATACAACAATTTCAATATAATGAAATAATATGGAACTATATGTAATGAAATTTTACTTTTGACTAATACTTTCTCTTATCAGTAAAAATACATTAAAATATGCCATGGATAGCAAATGTTACATTAAGTACCACGTGCGAGTCCTAAGGCTCTCTGAACCACCTCCTTAAATGATGTAATATCTTTCTCCCAACAATTGGACTGTGTGTCACACTTGTACGCCTTAGAGAGATACCGGAATGCCTGAGGAAAGAAAAAGAACAACATTCAGAATAACAAGTAGAAATCACGTTTCAGACTCTGTTTCCTGGAAGTCATATGGAACTAATTGCAACTTGAAAAGCAGCATCTGTGTGATACAGCCCAGTCTCTCTCATTCTCATCAAAGAAGAGGTAAAAATGTGCACTCAACGGCGATCAGCGATTAATCAAATGGATGTGTCTGGATCCAAACACTTCCCTCCAAGCAGAAATATAAAAATACCCGATTTGGAAATGTACGAGAAGTGTACACATTTCCTTACGATTTGTAGCCAGGAGCTTAAGAGACCAGTTAAAAGAATGAGACGTGAACTTGATAAAACTAGAGAATTATTGGTAGGAGTGTTAACTTCCAGTTTACATCACTCTCTCTCTATCACAACCTGATTCTTGAGGTGGGGAGTCACAGATCAGAGAATTCAGAGCACCCTAATTCCATATGGACAAGGAAGCACACGATCCAAGAAGCCGCAGGACAGGACGCCAGAGTGGGTGCATGCGAGTGCGTGATCCTTCGCTAGCTGACCAGGCGCTGGGAGAGGCCAGCTGGGCGGACTGGGGGAGGAGAGAAATGCCTAAGAATCCCACCAATTAGCTGTGCTGTGTTTAATTCTAAACTGTCGCAGGGGTACACTTGACTTGTTGTGGGTGTTTTGAAAAGAAAACAATTACTCCAAGCTCGGAAACTCCGGAGGCTCCTGTGAGTTCTGAGGTAAGAGGCGCAAGGCCTTACCAAGCGTGACTCGGGCACTTGTGAGGCAGGGCAGAGCAGCCTTTACCAAGCATTTCACGATACGACTTTAAAAGCTCCGGGCCAATATGCTCACGTGGTTCCTTTTCCTTCTTCCCTTTCACAGTCCCCACCTCAGACTTAAACACTCCTTCGTCCTTGTACCCAATCTACCTTAGCCCTCAGCACTGAGCCTGCGGCAAGGACAGAGTAAATAATGAGCGCCAGCTGCCTGCCTGCAGCCCCGGTGGGCAGGGAAGAGGCTCGGAGCCCCTTCGGCAGGAAACAGAACAATTACAGAAGAAAAATTCACGGACAGAAAAAAGATGAATGCGTACAAGTCTTAACCTGCCCACAATTCAAAATGCTTATATTAAAGACCGAACCAAAACTGAAAACTTGAGCATATTAATCTTATCTTTCAAATCGTTAAACTTTTCCTCCAACCATCAAAAAAGAAGATCCACTACACATATGTTTAGACGAGAGCCAGGAGGGAAGGACTTACCTTTTCATTTTCATCAGGCTTGTCACTCTGCCCATTCCCATGCACTTGGGCATACAGCCTCCAGATGTCTCCGTCATTTGTCACCCTTGAAGTGACTCTGCCAAGTAACTCCTGCAGCTTTCCTTTGAGGCCAGTTGCGACGTCTCCACTGCGATCAGTCATCCCATCAATCACCGCCCTCACCAGGATTTTCAGGACCTTACAAAAGGCACAAAAGAAACTGGTAAGCTAGAAACAACCAAACAGTAACAAAAACAAAGGGCCACCATCACCATCACCAATGACAATGACAAGCCTCGTGAGACCTGTCAGAATATCATCTTTACACTTTTTAAAAATGAAATCTAAGTCAAGCCATCCTGCAGCCCTCTCCAGAACTGCGTGCCGACGGCCCCCCTGGGCCCCTCTGCGGGCCCCCGGGGGCTCCTCTTGCACAGGGCCCTGTGCTTGCCGCTCTCTCCTCCTCACCTGAGCGCTCTCTCCGGACGGTCTGATCTGCACCTGGAACTTCGTATATTTTGCCAAGTCCGCTCCGACAGTGTTGGCACAGCTCCAGCTGGGCTCCTCTGTGCACCTCATACCTTCCAGCATGTGCCATCAACCTCTCACACCCCATCTATCCGAGGGTGAAAAGCAGACCCCAGATCCCTGTCCTTAAAGGGGCTCTGGCTCTTCCGGATTGTTGAAAGATAAACTGCCAATGCATTTACATTAGGCGTGCAGGGTGCCCAGAAAGTATCTCTTATCTTTCCAGCTCTCCTGGGTCCGCTCACCACGTAGCAACTTCCTGGCGTTCTTGCTTCCATTAGTCTTCACACATCCTACCCCGGATGCTTTGGATGCGGATAGATGGGTTGAGCTCCACAGCAGGTTCCATTGTTATAACGAGGTACATCTGTCGTATCTATTATATATTAGACAATGTGTCTCAAGGCCTTTTCCTAGAGGCATAGAAAGTGCATCCTCTAACACTGACTGCTGTGATGTGGGGAGAGCAAAGGCACCTGGGTTCACCTACAGAGCCAGCTTGACCTTGCCTGTGGGTTGACAGCACTGGCATCAGCCAGGAGCCTGTCAGATACGCATCCCGGGTGGAGATGTCGATCCACCTTGGACTGAGATTCTGCATTTCTAACAGGTCCCCAGGTGATGCCCGTGGTGATGGTCTGCGGACCACACTGTGAGTAGCAAGGTTCCGGGAAAGGGTGCCCACATCTTATTCCTACTCTGAACTTCAGGGAGAGCTCCACATTCTATCAGCTTGTACCACCAGGGTCTAACATAGTGCCTGACACACAGCGCCGACTCATTAAATACTCATGCCTGAAAGAAAGACTGAACAAACACACCTCTTTCAGGAAGTGTTGCTCACAGAGATGTAGCCAGTGTGTCGGCGTGCTCATGCGTTCTGAGCCATGCGTGGGATGCAGCCGAGGAAACGGAGCTCCTCCGGGCTGCGGACACTTAGAAAGGTGAGCTCGGACTTAAGGCCCTGATTATACATGATGAGAAAGGAAGACACAAGAACATCCAATTGTGTTCTTTCTTTCTTGTTTGGACAAGGTACATGATCTCTGCCTATAAATTCACATTACAATCCCACACGTGTAGTTTTAAATTGGAAAGGAACAAAATTCATGTTACAACCCCACTCACGGTTTTAAATCTGAAAATAACAATACAGGAGAAAGTGAATACGCACCACTCACGTCAAGTGCTTATTCTGTAAACATTTCCAGAATTAACACATTTTGACAGCGATGGTCTATTACAGTAGTTCCTAACATGTACAAACGAAGCATCCTAAATCAGTAAAATACTTTCTTTTTTCTGGGATCTCAGAGTTGGCCCAACATCCCATCCCCCTCACTGTAGCCTACCATAGGGACCACGATGGGGAGAAAACTTTTGACTTCCTTGCCAGTAGAAATGGAGAGCTGCAGTGCTGGCATCTGAGAGAGGAAAAGCTGTGTGTGTGTGTGTGTGTGTGTGTGTGTGTGTGCATGCGTGTGCGCGTGCACGTGTGCGCACACTGTCAAAGGGTAGGGAGGTGGAGTGTTGTGTGTTATGGGGACAGGGTAGGGGAAGGGAATACGGGTAGGCAGACATGAAACGCCTCTACCTAATTCACAGGCAGACACTGCAAGGAGAGAACAGGACCTTGAGTAGGAGCGGACGCAATGACAAATTTGTTTTTATACCCTCTATTTGCATGTTCAATGGCCGATTATATAGCTGCATCTGGAGCTTGGAAGGAAGTTCTATACGGGAAACTAGATAACAGAAGTCACTCATGGTCACGGCAGATGCTGCCTAAAGAGAATATGTTGGGTAGGAATCAGGCTGAGGACAAAATTTTAACAAAATGACATTTAGGGGGTGGGAAGAAGAGAGGCCCGTGCACTGACAAGAGCACACAGGAGCACTTGGAAAGGCGAGAGGTGATGCCATGGAAACCTGGGGCTGAGAGAGTAACACAGAGAGTCCATCCACAAAAGATCAGGATGGAAGATGCCACTGGATTAGGCGTGACAGGGTTGGTGACTATCTAGAGATAAAGCCAGAGGATGGAGGGTAGGAGGGTATGATTTTATAGAAGAGGCTTAGGAAGAGAGAGAAAAACATGAAAACCAAGACAAGTATTAACATCCTAAAAAAACAAAAAGCAAAAATACCCCCAATCACAGTGTCCTGTATACTGAATATTATTGGTATAGGGATAGAATGTTAAGAGAAAATATTCATTTTACAAAAAAATTTAATATAAATATATTGGGATGATAAGGAAGGGAAGTGGCAGAAGTGCTGGTAGAAGAGAGTTAAATCCTCATTTACTATAATAGGAAGTCAACTGACAATACCTAAATTTGGTTAATAAAGAACAGTACTATATAACTATTTTTATGAAATATGAAAATATGCAAATGGAAAAAATACTAAAGGATTTCTCCCCTTTGGGGAGAAGGATCTTGAAAAGTAGAAAGTGATAGAGCAGGAAATTGCTATATTTTGATATAAGCCTTTTACTGCTACTTGTAAAACAGCATGGATGTGTTATTTTAATAAAATAAAAATTTAATTTAAAAATAGAGAAAAGGCAAGAATAAATATTCAAAGGCTGGCAAAGATGAAAAATCATGCCAACATGAATATTCACGTACTAGATTTTACTTTAAAGTTACGTCCTTGGCGTGTGTGGGCTGAGCGGGGAGGCGGCGGGGCTTTGGGGGCGCTGGTGCCGGTGCTGATCTGGCTCGTCGTGCTCTGGGGGCTGGTGGCGCAGGTGTGTTCCCTTTGTGAAGGCTTTTATGTTTACTAATGATCAGTACGCCTTTCTCTATGTACACTATATTTTTTAAAAAGCTGATTAAAATGTTGTTTCCTGTAATTAAGAAAGTGCCATGAAGTGAAGGAAAAAAAACTGTTAAAATATATTAACGAATGGAGCAAATGTGTAATCTTAAAAAAATGGTTTTAAAGTGATAACGGAATTATTTAAAAAGAACAGAGTAATTTAATAATTTACTGGCTAATGTTATCATTTTCCTCCCACTAATTAGTAAGAGAGAAAAATCACATTCTGTGATGAATGTAAAAATGAATCACATTCATTTTGTAGTTATTGAGACTAACTACAAAAACAGTAACTTTCATACATATTTAACCTGTCTTTAGAAAACAGATAATTGTAACTTAAAAGGAACAAAGGGCATTGCAGTAGAGTTCCTTTGATTAAATGAATCGCCGAGGAGTACAATTTCCTCTTGGGCAGTCCACCAAGTTTACCAGCATTATGTTGCTTTGCATCAACAAAAGTGAAAAAAAATTTAAACACGTAAGAGCGTTCCTCCACTGTTAATTGGGTAAAAATGGGTAAATTGTTATGATTATTAAACCCATCAGTAATAGTTAAAACAATAAATTACTAAGTATGTAATAAGTGGCTACAAGGTAGAGTAGTAAAGTTTAAGAATTTAGAGATGAAACAATTCTTGAGGAAACAGGATCCAAGATATGCCCACTCGGATGGGTTGCTCACATGGAATACGATAAAGACAAAGGACTTCGGGTCCAAAGTACTGGGCGCGCCAAAGGCCTAAATCCCGAGTATTCAAGAGCAGCTAGATCCAGAGTGGAGAGGAAGACAGAGTACGTTGCTTAAGTACACCATGAATATGGGGGAGTGGCTAGGAAGTTGGAAACAGCAGTAATAAGGACAGATTTTCTTTCTACTAGATCACAGAATGGTTGTATCGGGAATCAACATACACATAAAGAGCTTTGAAACTGTAAAGCATTATAAACCTATCAACTCTTATGATTATCAATGACCCCCAACGACCTTCCTCTGTCAGAAG
This sequence comes from Mormoops blainvillei, assembly GCA_004026545.1. NCBI lineage: Eukaryota > Metazoa > Chordata > Mammalia > Chiroptera > Mormoopidae > Mormoops > Mormoops blainvillei. Next base: position 41,271 of record PVJD01003891.1, read on the forward strand.
CAAGCAGCAAAATCTTCATCGTTGGCACAGTCACCATGTGCCCCTACATTTCCTTATGGTTCAAAACGGACAAGAGAACCCACCACATGGTATCAGCCCTGGGTGCTTCCTACTGCCTGATGTGGGCTCTCATTCTGTGAATCTAATATGACTTCATTCTTACAGTAACCCTGGAACGTAGGTACCTTACTACCCTCACTTTATATAACACTGAGGCACGAGAAGTAAATGAACTTCTTCAAGGTCATAGAACGTGAGGCATGGAGCTGGGTTTTGAACACCAGCGGTATTTGACGCCTGAGCTTTGATGAGGATGAAGAGAGGACAACAGTGACGGCAGATACACAGCCCCCTCCCTTCCTATGATCCAGGGGTTCTATGAACGCGTTTAATCCTCCTAATAATCCTATGAGAAAGATGCTCTAGTTATTTGCATTCTGCAGCTGAAGAAATTGGAGCACAGAAAAGATGGGTAACTTGTCCAAGGTCACAAGGAAAAGTTGGATTTGAACCACAGCCCGGGTCCTGGCTCTTGCCCGCAAGCATTTGCGATATTAATTTAGAAAGCACAGCTCCTAACTCCTCTGTTCTCTCTCCTTACTAACAGCAAGTTCATTTTTATTGGAAAGATTTCTCTTTTGTGAAATATGCATGATGGTAACTTTGATCATTTCATTATCATTTCTGAACCAAATCTTGAATCAACCAAACCTAGACAGACTTCTGTAGCTTTTTTTAATTAAAAATTTCCCCAAGACCTAATGAAAAATAAAAAGAAAAATTAAAATCCCCAAGCACTACTAACATTACAATGAATTTTTCTAATCTTTTTTACTATGTGTAAAATTATTTAACATAATACTATGTAAATTGTTTTAGCTCACCTTTTTCACTTACATTGTGTCATAGAATTTTTTCATGCTTTCATATAAAATAATTATTTTAACAGATTCAAAATATTCCACTGGGTAAATAGACCACAATCTGTTTAACAACTCCCCTGCAGTTAGGGAGGGTGTTTCCATGTGCTATCACTGTTATTGTTAGTAATATTGTAAATAACACTTCGATGCATTTTTTTGTGCCTAAAGATGTTTTTCACACTCAAGCTTTCCTTAGGTTAGAAAAAGGTTTCAACCTTTTTCATCTCATGGCACACATAAACTAATTACTAAAATTCTGCAGCACACTAAAAAATACACTTTTTGCCCATCTGACAAAATATGAAGTATAATTTTGATTCATTCACGCCAGGTGGCTATTGTTGTGTTGGTTGCTGTCATTTTTTTATCTGACAATCTAAGGCGGGGGTCCCCGACCCCCAGGCCTTGGAGAGGTGCCCTTCATGGCCTGTTAGAGGAACCAAGCTACATGGCACGAGGTGAGCAGTGGGCAGGAGGTAAGTGGCTGGTGAGCATTGGAGCTTCACGGGATTATGGCCTGAGCTCTGCCTCCTGTGCCCCTTCCCCTGCCCTGGGTACGGTGGAAAAACTGTCTTCCACGAAACTGGTCCCCGGTGCCGAAAAGGTTAGGGACCGCTGATGTAAGGGAAAAGAGGTCAGTGCCCGTGACTAAATAGCCAGGTATTGTATGTTTTAAAAATTATTGCAGCATACCAGTTAAAAATTGCTAGGTTAGAATACCAGGAACAGAATTATGGAATCAAGGGAACAAACATTTTAAAACTCTAGAGGTAAGTTAGATACTTTCTAAAAAAGCTAAATCAAATTAGAGGTCCATCAGATGTATGTGAAAATGTGTCATTTCACTGCATATTACCAGTACTGGCTATATTATTTTTTTAAGTCTTTTCATATTTTGTTCTATTAACAGTATATTTAGTTGTTACTCTGAATTTCATTTCTTTCATTAATAGTGAATTAAAGTCTCCTTCCAAATGTTAGTTGAACAAAGATGTTTCCTTTTTAAGATATTTAAATTTTTTCTTAATTTGTATTGAGCTCATTTTTTTCCCAATGTCAAAAGTTTTATTGTTGATCTTCATTATAGAGATCACACAGCACACAAGCTGATGGAAAAATATTATTGAATGCATTTATCTGTTGCTCTAGTTTTTGAACATTCTCAGTGTTTTCAAACTGTGATGGTCTAACATGTCGCTAGCTGCTTTTTCTGAACCCCAATTCTGTACATTGCTTGAAAGAAGAGAAAGCTGATGGAGCTGAGAAAGGAACAGTAAACACGTGGGAAACCCTAGGGAGAAGGAAACCGGCTGGGTCCAGGACAGTGGAGAACAGTGGCCCAGGATGGAAAAGTGCCACAGACGGGCCGAGAAAGGCTTTTCGGTTGTCTTTTTCCTCCCACACACCACTGCCAGCCCAGTGCAAGCCAGCAGGGCAGGGGCCTGACTGGGGGGGACGCAGGCAGCAATAGGCCCAGGAGGCCTGGCTGGCCCCCGAAAGCTGCCTCCTAGCTTTCCCCCCACATGCTGAGGTTGGGTGACTCCTAAGAAAGGTGGACGGCGGAAGAAAGTGGTGCCTGAAAGAGATAAGGCGGTGTCCTGAGGAGCAGGGCCACTTGGTGGTGCTGGGAGCGGGCAGTGGCAAAGTATATCCAAGGGGCGAGATCCCCCTATGGTCCAAACTCACCAGGAAGGGCACAGGGTAGGTCCTGGTCTTTGCTTCAGCCCCTCTAGCCAAGCGCATGTTACCAGAAGAGCCAATATCTCCAAGGAGTATGAGCAAACAGGGATAAAATTGCAAAAATTACAACCACAATGCAATAAACAAACAGAACATCCTGCATGAAAAAGGATTAAAGGGTCACGTGGAGGGAAACTTTTAACTCGTTTTACAGCTCTTCGGGAAGATACGAGGGGAAACCAAAGGAACATGAGCTCCCCTGGGCAGCAGCACCTGTGGGGAAGGAAGATCGGGCGAGGACTGCGCCCTGCGAGGCTGTCGCAGAGGACGAAAGGGGAGGATGGCTCTGCGGAGGAAACGAGGGGCCACAGCAGCTACGGTCGGAGTGTGAAATCCTGGGAGCCAAGCGAGGAAAGTGTTTCAAGAAGGCTGGCAAGATCTGTTGTGTTAAATATTGTCCACTGGCTGAGAACCCCAAGCACTGACAACTGCCCCTGGACGTGGGGACACAAATTTCGACAACAGCATGTTAAGTGGACTGTTGGAGATGAGCCTGAGCGGCAGGGCTTCCCAAGAGGAGGGAGCCAAGGAGGCGGACACCGCGGGGGAAGATGCTGCAGCTGCTGCGCCTGCGCCGAAGAGCAGCAGGAAAACAGGAAGGTGACGGGGAGGGACCTGAGTGCGCACAAAACACGCTCATGCGACAGACAAATGCATTCAGTAATATCTGCCCATTTGTAATATAACACAAGTTACAGAGGCATACTTTAATCCAGAGTGATTATAACGGAAGGGCTGCTTGCCTTTTTATCTGAAAAGATGATTCTTTTAATTTGTCTATCTTCTTGGGGTAACAGACACCTATATGGATCAAATGAGTTTTGAACCCTCTTTCCAGAGCATGTACGTATCCACATACACATTTTTTCTCATGGTATTTCAAATAATATCATAATCTCCTGAAGCCTAATAACAGGACCTTTTTAAAAATCTCAATTTCTCCATCATGGCCTGGGATTCCAGTCTTATCTTTCAATACTACTTATGACTAAGTTTCTCTCTTTGAAAAGCTGTATTCATTCTTCTATCAATTTCCTCCCTATTCTTACCATCTCTTCCCTCTCCTCCAGATGTCCAAACACGGGGTGCTCTTTTCTAAAGACAAGGCCTTCGCATGGCCAGTCGAGGTCTCTCCGGCCTCCGTGGCGTGCCTCTGTGCACGTGCCACTGCAGCTACCGGTGAGCCGTGGGTTGGATCCACCCCCTACCTTTACCAACCCAGTGTTCTCAAAGCCACTGTTTTCTCCCTGGGAAGAAGCATGGCGGTCGTGGGGAGCCGAATAGTGTCCCCCAAAATTCAATCCATACAGAACCTCAGAGTGTGACCTTATTTGGAAATAGGGTCTTTGCAAATATAAAATTAGATAAGTTGAGGTCATACTAGATTAGGTGGACCCTAGAGTCAATGACTAATGTTCTTAAATGAAGAGAAGTGGACACAGAGAGACAGAAAGAAGGAAATAAGAAGTGGGTGAAGAGGGAGGCAGAGACAGAGTGATGCTGCCACAAGCCAAGGAATGTCAGGACCATACAGCTAGTGACTGGCACGGGTAGGTAATAAGCCAGGCTGTCTAACCCCAGAATCTGTACTCTTACCTACAACATAGTCCCACTTCTCAAGGCATTTCCATGTAAATACTTTATCCATTTGTGTTTATTTTGGTTTAAGGAGTGATCAGAGCTTTGGTTTTTGGTCTCCAATGCTTGACCAGCTATTCCAATACATACTGAATGCTCTAATTTTACCCCACAGATTTAAATGTCATCCTTATCGTATACAGAATTCTCATGCTTACTTGAGCCTGTTTTTGAAGCCTTTATTCTGTCCCATTTCATTCCTCTAGCAGATGTTAACTCTTTATATAACAAGGATATTATTAGATTTTTATCTTCTATTTGTTACAAATATTTTTGTCACATTATTTAACAAAGTCATAAAAATTCTTTTAAGTTTTCTAGTTTCAAAGTTTAGAAAATCTGCTAAGTATCCACTTTTATTCCTAATTTTTCTGAGATGAAAAAATACTTAGCATATATTTAGTCCATGTGCAATTCACTTTGTATACCATAAAATAATCTAAGCATATTTTTTGAGCCTGGATCCTTAGAGGGATTTCATTTTTGCCAGTATAAACAGCCCTGTAGTCTCTGACATCCTACCTAAACCAATGTCACATGACTGATTCCATTTAACGACTTCTGAATCCCTAACCTGCATCTCTAATTCATTGCGGTGATACAGAACTTTTGTTTCTTTCTCCATCCTAAGCCTGCTTCTCACCTCCATCACAGACCATGCTTGGGGGACGCAGCAAGCAGGGAACGATGGTGTGGAACTGCCACTAGCCCCTGAAGAGAGTCGATGCTTCTCGCACGGAGGGGAAGCAATTCTAACACAGACGCTGAGGAGTCTCCACAAAGAGCCAAGTAGTAACGATCCTCTTCGCCAACACAAACTTGAAAGTCCCTGGCCAAGTCTCACCAAAAGCTTGGCCCAAAGCACACGTGTTGGCCCTTGAATCCTGGAGGTCTTTGAAGCAGGAAGGAGTCGGGCTGCCTTAGGTCCAGTTACAAAACCATCCCGGAGGGCTCCAGGCCAGGAATGAGGCCGTTTCCCCAGCTTGGCTAACACCCTGCTCCACTTGGCCCTCTCCAAAGAACGTGCTCTGTTTCCTGGGCTGATAACCCTGACCCGCAGCTTCCCCAAACCTCAGTTATCAAGCAAGGTAGGCAGTTTAACATTTTCTTTTTCACTTCTTCGGGGGGGCGGGGAGTGGAAACTTAGTGCATGGAAAAAGCATGCGCAGGCTTTAGGTTAAATAGACCAGACCCCAAACTTTCAGTCCTGGCTTTACTACTAATTAGTTGTGAAACATGAGCCTTACTAGTTCTTCTTAATGAGCCTCAGATGCTTCCGCAGCAAAATGGAGACAGTACCTATATTACAGAGATATAATTTATATAAAATATATCCCTCTCTCCCCTCTTTTCTTTCAGGTGATGCTCAGCCACCACTTGTTCTAGAACTTCAGTTTGGTTCACAACCTGCCCCATGCACATCAATATCACCTCCCTCTGTCCCCAAAGAAAATTCTGAAGAAAAAGCCACACAACATCCACATAAAATAGATAGTATATAGTTCTATTTATATGCCATTCCAGAAAAAGCAACAATGAGCTGTGGTGACAGAAATCAGCAAGTGGCTGCCTGGCTGAGGGGGCAGGGCGGTGGCTCACTGACTGGGAAGGGGCACACGAAGTTGGCATTCTGTAGCTGTTCTGGGAAGTGGTTATATAAGAGAATACATGACGGTCAAAGCACATCAAACGTACATTTAAGATCTATGCATTTTATTATACATAATTTATACACCAATTTGGAAAAAAACTTTCTTAGCTATAGTTCACATGCACATTAATGTGATGGGAAAATGTGCTTTTTAACAAACTCTTCCCACAGACTTCGACTCAACACAAAGAAGAAAACAGATATGCCTAAATGGGGTTACTAGCTTCAATTCCTCCCAGTTATATGACTGGTCAAGTTATAGAACCTTCCTGGGTCATAAGTCATCTACTGCAAAAGGAAGAACAGTTAGTGTCCTCCTTAAATACTGCATGTCCTAAAAAAAGCTGCCGATCGGAGCCTGGGAGGCACTCAATATATATTAAAACCCTTCCCTTCTCTCCCATTTATAAACAGCGAATGGAGTATAATAATGCAATATTTAAAAATTTCCCCCCAAAATGCTAAGTTATCAAAGAAGGAGGAGGAAGAGATCAAGGAGGATGAAAGGGGAAGGGAGGAGGGAAAAAAGGGCAAATCAACATTAGAATTACTCTGAGGAAAGAAACATGAATATATATAAGGGCTACAAGGATATTCATGGCATTATTTACAACAGAAAAAAAACTGGAAAATTGAACAGGGACTATGCAGGAACATGAAAATTAGTTTTAGGTTAGATTAATAAAAATGTGTACAATCCAGATATGAAGATAGATATGAACTATTATAGAAAAATATTCCTGACATGCTAATCTATGCATTAGTAAAAATTAGGACAGAGAGAAAAGGCAGGAAATGAAAAAGGTAGTATAACCATTCATTCTTTTTACAAACAGTGAAAAAAGAGTAATTGTAGCTAATTTGCCCTGTGTCTGTAGTAAAATGAGTGCGAATTTACACATATACATGAAGAACTTAAAATGACAACAAACACATTTATAAAGAAGTAGAAAAAGAATAGATAAAAAGAGAATTTTAAAGCCAATTAAAATAGAATGGGGTCCGGCCCTGGTCAGGTGCTCAGATGGTTAGTGTCATCCTGATACGCCAAGGTTGCAGATTCAGTCCCAGGTCCGGGCACATACAAGAATCAACCAATGAATGCACAAATAAGTGGAACAACAAAGCAATATCTCTGTCTGTCTCTCCCTTTCCTCAATCTCCCTAAACTTAATAAATATTTTTTTAAAAATAGAATGGGGTCAGGTAGTGTCAAACAAGAATATCAAGAGAGTTTTTATTTTTGAAAGACATCTGTTGTTGAACTTACAGAATCAAATTAAGTCAAATCTTTTTAGCCAAGACAAAAACATTCCAGATCAATCAACTGTGTCAGTGTACACTGACTATTTGTCAGGAAGTATGATGACAGAAATACACAACAAAGCTAAATGTGACTGGGCCCATCACTGGCCATCGAGACTTCCCTTCAGTGATGGTTTCACCACTAGGGAGCGACTCTGCCCACACCTGCCAGAGACTAACTATTGCCATCAGCACTCTGTGACACTTCTAAAGGGAGCTGTTACCAGGGCCTAGTGCAAACCAAACATTATCTCATGGTGACTCCTTCTCCATCTGTGTGCGTGGAAGTGCTCTATCATGAGGTGCTAAAGATCGTAATTTAACCTGAGAAGTTACTGGTGATCTAGTCATTATGTTCTCAGGAACAGTCCCCAATACCAAATATAAAAAATTAATCTAATAGCTATAACACTGTTATAACACACTATGTGTCTCAAAGTGCTTTGTTTTTAAGCAATATTTCTTATAACAGGCCGAGCTCTGGGGGCTCCCTCGAGTGGCAAGGGCTGCAGGAGGAAGTCTCGAGAGTCCAAATGCCAACCTCGAGTGTTTCTAAAAGTATTAAACTGTTACAGGAACTAATTTCAAACTCATAGAAATATTCATGCTCAGATGAATACCATTATACAAAAGAAGGTTTGTTTCATATTCTGAGGAACAAAGGAAGAATTAGAGGGAAAAAGAGATTAAAGTATTAGCTATCCATGAATTTAAACCGAGTCCTAATCATTTTCTCTAGGAAACAATTAAATTTTCACTGAAGTTCAGAATGATTTATGACTTTTTTTTCTTTTATGAAAAATGCTCCAAATGCATCTCTATGCATTCGGAACTAAGGCTGGATAAATTTTTTTAAATGTAATGTTCTTCATAAAGAACTTAAGAAAAAAATACCTTTTACTCCAAAATGAATTATATATACTAAGAATCGCCCAGAATTCCTTAGAATCAATACCATTATTTGAGTTCCTTTATTTTGTCTTAGCGACGGCTCCTGAAAGATTTCTAAGCACACGTTCTTATAATTCCAATGCATTTGATCAGGTGTACAACATGCCAAACCGACAACCGGAAGTTTTATCGTTAGTGTCAACTAGCCACACACAGCTTAGTTTTGCGGGAGCTCTCTCCCTGGCATCTGCTGCTGCGACTGCCAACACGTTACTCTGAATGGCACCTGTCTCCCTGCGCATTCACAGGTGCTCACGGACAGCAGCGTCATTCTAAACGTTTGCCAGAATGTTTTTCATCCTGAAAGAAGATGAGACCCCTAAGCTGGGGCTAGCGGGAGAGTGGTACGGGCCAAGGAAAATCTCAGTAAAATTCCCCAACACACTTCCAGTTATTGTAAGTGCAGGAGCCTGGAATGAGCTAGGCTGAACCCATTTTGTTTTAAACTGTCATCTTCAGTAAAGCAACTGTTTTTTATTGTTTTTTATTTGCCATTTTTCTGGAATGAGTACTCTCAGATATGAGTTAGCAAGATGATCTGACATACCTGATATACAATACCATCTAAATCAACTAAATTAGTAATACCTTAATGACTTTATAACTCTTTACGATGTAGAAGCAATAGCTTTTCAAAACAATCTTTGAACAGTTACCATGTTTCATATCATTCATTTCCTTAAAACAAGGGGGGAAGATACATGCAAATATTCTGGAGTGAGACACATCTTTTGATAGTATATAATCTATCTCACAGAGCTGGGGTGAGAATTGGGTTAATATATGTCAAGTGCTTAGAATACTGTCTGGACTCAGCAAGGCTTTACTAAATGTTAGTTATTATTATTTTATCATGTCCCACTCTGACCTGATGTATGTGCCTTGGGAAGCAGGGAAGAATAAGTGAGAGGTAAAACAGAAAAGTCTGCTCCCTTTGATGCTTAAGTGCTGTAACCCTCAAAGTCCATCTCTTGAGAAAGAAGACGGGCCCTGACCTAGCCATTGGGGCTCCTTATATAAAACCACTCCTATGGGTGCCGAGTATAAATGATGATCAGAACGGTCTCAGGAACTAAAAAGCCAGTCTGGCTAGCCAACTATCACTAATCCTTAGCAGATATGAAGGATTACCGTGAGTTAAAATATGGGTTTGAAAGGGGAAATCCCACTCACATTGGTAAAAAAAAGCAGATCAGTTAGAAATTAGGGACATGTGATAGATTAATGGGCTCAGAGTGACCAAGGAAGCCAGCCCTAAGACAGCTCAGGAAGGGACGGCAGCTTCGGCAGCCAGCAGCACTACCAGTAGGGCAGAAACGCAACTGGCCGCCTGGAGAGCCACGCCCCCTTGTCTGCTCCGCCGGGAGGGAGCATCACAGCCTGTGCCGGTGGGCGTGTAGCTCATTCGGGACCCCTCCAGGAGCGAGGGTTCTTGCTCTGACAGTTCGCAACGCTACAGAACACTGGGCTAAACGAGGAGGGCGGGTTTGAGTGTTTTTAATGTGAGTGGAAAAAATGGAGTTTATTTCAAATGTCAAATGAAATGTACTAGCAATATAAATTACATTATCCCTGAGATTTTAAGAACAGGCTTTAGAATGCTTTCTTAGTAAAGAAGGGTCTTTTTAAAAATGATCATTGAAGTATAAAAAGAGATCAGCTCTTTGGAATCTCTGCCCCATCCCCTGTGGTTGGGCAACATGGACATCTGTTCAAAACCTCATCAGTACCTTTTGCCCAGGGACCACGTGTAGAAGAGGAAGAAGCACCTCAAAGGAGAACTTCGGCTCTGGGAAGAGGGTAAGTGCTGCACTGCCAGAGGACTGTGAAAATTACAGTTGCTAGGGTTCCCATCCTCTCCAGGATGTAAAACTGCTATGTCTCCATCCTTGTTTTATTTGGTCTTTACTATATAATTCAAGGTCCTTCTTTCTATAATGGATGGTCAATATGCAATGTTTAGAAAGGACAAAAAATAAGAAAAAGAAAAGTAATTGAAGGTGCCACCATAGCTGCTATAAGTAGGGATATGGTGCTACTTAAAATCACAGATCTTTCAAGTGACTGCCGAGAACATATGCCCTAAAGTAACTTGGCCAATTAAAGAGCTGGATTTGCAAGACTGAGCATGTATGCAGGTCAAGGGCTGAGACTATAAGACAGAGCCCAGGTGAGGTACATTTTGAAATATTTCAAGTACAGATTCTAAGTCATAAGAGTAGTGAGGTATTATCATATACTAGATGTTATTTCTAGTTATTTCTATTTTACCATGAATCCAAATTTATCACTTTAAATAGAATATGCTCATTATTGCAAATAAAGTGTCATATTTCTGAGCCTCCTGACTGTGTAACCGGTAACCTCCCACACACCTTGTCTTTGTACACTGTCTTCAACGACAGTTGGACCCACAAGGTCTTGTATATTTAATCCTATGGGATGACAAACACAGCGGCTTCAAGTCCCCCATATTGCCGAAAGGGTATAGTATTTTTTGTACTGTGTTGAGGGTCAACCAGTTATGATGTCATCTCACCATGAAGAGGACCATCTCATTAAATATTGCAAAGAAAATGTTAAGTCTTCATTTCTATATTGTTCAAAACGTCTGAAAGTATTCAGTAAATGATTGTTCAGTGAGTAAATAAGTGTGCGATTTATTCCAGCTATTACACTGATACAGCCAAAGTAATAAATAACACAGACATCATTTTATTTAGTTTCTGCAGGCTGACTACATATGTAAACTACACAACAGATTTTCATAACTGGGTCACAGTAATATCAATCTATTATTGCACAAACATATTTGACATTGGAATGCCAGAATTAATATGTAACAGAATATCTGACTACAGAAAAAAACACTCTTTTTATATATTACATGTGTTTAACAAAATTTTCCTGTTTATAATCAAGGAAACAATTTCTATCCATTAATCAAATATTAATACCAAACACAAACCGAAATAACAAAATATTAATAACCTACCTGAACATCTTTGTAGTTGTCTCTTAAGTCCAAGAGCCGGTGATATGCTTTAATGGCTTCTGAAAATTCTCCAACATCAGTGCTGGTGAGAATGTAGTTTTCCCAAATCTGCCAGTGTTCATAGTTGCACTTGAGGGCTTCTTGTAAAGTTCTAAAAGCTTTTACTCTATTGAAGTGCAAAGTTGAAGGAGAACAATATTAATAATCATAGATAAGTGTGTAAAATACTGATACTGACTTTCTCTTAGTCCTTAATCCTTCATGTTAATAAACAGAATTAGAGACCCAAAACCACCTCAAATTTCCCTACAAATTTTTTAAAATTTTAAAAGAAGCAGGAAATTACAAAACAAAAACAGAAATAAAACAAGAATGGGAGATGTGAAGAAGGAGGAACTAGAAACTTTGGGACTGAAAGAGACATTAGAACAAAACAAGAAAACCTCACTAGGGTAAAAACTAGACTGCATACAGTCAAAGAGAGAACAGATGAACCAGAAAATAGCGAGGAATTTATAGAGAATTTGGAATTAAAAATAAAAGAGCAATAAAGAAACAGAGGACAGAATGAGAGGTAAGCCTCAAACATACATTTGACAGACATTCCAGAGTAAACAAGTACAGAAAATGGCACGAAACTACATTTGAAAAGAAATACCTAAGCATTTTCCAGAACTGAGCAAAGATCTAAATTCTACGCTCAGAAGTATATATTCTGCATACTGAGCATTACAGAGACAAACCAACACTGAGACATACTGCGTGAAGCTGCAGAACATAAAGTCAACCCTAAAACCTACCATATAATGACAATTGAAGAACAGTAGATATATCAGGAGCAATAAAAGATGGTAGAAGAACATAGACACATAGAATACTACCTTGGAAGTGCTGAATGAAAATAATTGTCAGCCTAAAATTTTACAACCAGCTAAACATATCACTCAAGAATAAACGCAAAATCAAACATTTTCAGATATACAAAGGAAGTTTACCACCTACGGACCCTAACTTAAAAGAACTACTACAGGATCCCCACTTACAAAAATAAAAGGCAATTCAAAGAGAAAGAAAGGAGTACAAGAAATGATCAATGCTGATAACAGAAAGTGATTAAATATGTCAGTAAATTTTAAAAATTATTTAGAACAAAAATTATTATGAGTTATTTGTGTTTAAAAAAAGTAAAACTGCCCTGGCTGGTGTGGCTTAGGGGACTGAGCCCTGGCCTCCAGGACAAAGGGTCACCAGTTCACAATCAGGGCACATGGCTGGGTTGTGGGGCAGGTCCCCAGTTATGGGCGTGCGAGAAGCAGCTAGTCGATGTTTCTCTCACATATTGATGTCTCTCTCCCTCCCTTCCCCTCTCTCTAAAAAATAAATAAAATCTTTTAAAAAAGTAAAACTAAAAGTATATAGACTATATTATCTGTAATTAAATAAGAAATCAACAGTAAATAGTTTAAAAATTATATTCCTGGAAACTATAATGGGACTAAATGGTAACGGAAAAAAATACAATAAAGATCTTTTAAAATGCACTTCTAATAAAAAAAAACAAAACCATTGTGGGGGAAAAAAAGAAATTCACATTAGAAATTACAAAATATTTAGAAATTAATATAAGTACTATATATCACCATGCGGGATATAGTTGAAGCAGTGCTCAGGGGGAAATTTATGATTTATATGCATTAATTATAAGATATGAAAGATAAAGAATAAATGAGTTGAAACATTCACTTTATGTGGTATAAGAACACCACCAAATAAATTTAAGAAACAAGAACAGACAGCTAAGAAACAAAATAATAATAAAGAATAGACAAATCAAAAAACCAAAAGCTCGTTCTTTGAAAATAACTCATGAAACAGGCAAATGTCTAACTAAATTTCATTTAGAGTTAATAAAACTGGCACAAGTAAGAGTAGTAATTTTTTTTAAAAATTGTAAGAGAGCACTAGGGGCAAAGTATACAAAATGAACTGAAAGAAAAAAGCCAAATAAATCAATAAAAATTAAAGCTAGGACAGGCACCTTTAAAGGTAAGATTTACCAAACCACCACGAAATCCTTGTCTTACACCAACCACTTCAAAAAATACAGAAAGACTATTAAAAACCTCTTAATGACAAGGAAGTCAATAGAACTTCCTGTCACCTATTCTGAAAGTTAAACATCTCAGCAAACAAAAGGGTTCTTAACGCTTTTCTCTGCTGGCCGGACAAAGACTATGATTCCCTTACAGATCGGAAATGTTTTACTGGCGATTACAGTAACCTTTTTCAAACGTGTGCCATCACTCTGCCTTTCCAATAGTCATTCTGAGTTTGCCAACTCAGGACCCCAGGATCCACCTTCCTTTAACTGCCGACCTCAGAGTGCTTCATCCGGGCCCCGCCCTCCTTGCTGACTTTAAGGCAAATTTTGTAGGGGATGACGGTGGTTCTTCTGGCCCTCCCGGGCCACTGATCCAAGTCATCTCCTTAAGCATTTGGAAAGAAGTGTATCCATGTCATTGGTAATTTTCCCCAAGAGTCACTGAACACCCAAATCACTTGATCAATCTCTAATATATCCATGGTATCGATGAAAATAACTTCCTTACGATTAAGTCCTTTCAGTTTTTTCCTAACAGTCAATTCACTACAGTTCAGTTTTTTAGTCTCTGCATTATGTACTTTTAAGTTTTTATGAAATTCATTGCTTCATTTATCCCTTGGCCCAGCACCCTTTAGAAATAAAAACGAAAGTACCCTTACTCTAACACTACTTCAAATGCAGCCATCAGTTGTTTCTACTGGATTTTTTCCTTCTTTTTTCCTCTATTCCTCTCTCTGTGCCCACTCCATGTAGTGGCAACTGCCTTCAACAGTTGTGAACTAAGACTCCGCAGTCCTCCCCTCTACTTAGGAGGTGGGGGTGAAGCTGGAGTCACCTTAAGTCACAGAGAGAATTCTTTTGAGAGGAGCGGCAATAATTTCCAAGTCAAAACTTAGCTGCGTCCAGAACGGCAGCAAAGAAAGGTAAGAGCAAGAAACTAGGAATAAAGGAGTGTTTACCTCTGACCTTACAACCCCCCATGAATAGAAACCTATTCATGGAGCTGCATGAAGACAAGAAAGCATCAACAAGAAGTTGAGGGACAGTGTGTAAAAATCCGTAAGAGAGAAAGCAGAACTCTTAGGATCACTGGGCCAGAAGACAGGGTTGGGCATCAGGAGACTCACTACATACAAAATTATCAGGGCTGCTAGAAAAACCCACTGAGATCATTCTACAGCTATGGCAGGGATTTCCGTCACCCTTGCTCTCCATCAAAAGGGTCTCTAGTGAGTTTCAACACAATCAGTTGCAATCAAGAACATAATATTATTTTCTGAAGAGAATGGTAGAACAAACAGAACTTTATTTTTGTAGACTGTCATCCAAGAGCAGCGGAAGCATTTCATGATCTCAGCACAATGGGGATTTAATGATATCTTTAGAAATATCTTATGAATCCACAAAGAAAAATTAAATGAAGTTTGAAAATAAGGACAAATGAAAATAAAAATATATGCATCCTTTAATTCATTTATTCAAACTCTGGTAATAGCAATTCTTGTCTCTGCCCTTTCCCTCACTTTCTGTGGCCAGTCAGTAAGCCCATCTGGTTGTCCTCTTTATAAACTGGCATCTGCCCCTTCTTTTTCCAGTCTAGTTATCTCCTGCCTGGATTGTTACAACAGCTGTCTCCTAACTGGTTTCCCAGTCCCCAGTTTCCTCTCCAGTCTGTCTCACACACTGTCACCAGATAAATCTTCCCCAAAAGCTTCTTTCTTCATGAAATTACCCCCACTGGAATCCTGGCTTCCTATTTCCAACGGAATAGTCTCAACTTGTTAGTCAGATAACCAGAGTATACTGCCATTTGACCCCAAATGACCTTTCCAACCTTACCATTCGCTACAGATCTCACTAGGCTATAGCTGGATTCTTTTACTTCCTATCTCCTAAGATGCTGCGTTCATTCCCATCACTCTGCATTTGATCAAATTCCCCTTGCCTGAAAGGATTTCCTCTGTGCCCTCTACCCATTCTTCAAATTTGAGCATGATTCCAATATTTTCTCAGAAGTGTTTCAGAACCAGGATCATACACCTTCTCTTTTCTGAGATATCTGGTACAGATTAAGTGTTCTACAAATTTCACCCACTATTATTACAGCCCTCTTTGCATTTCTCACTTAATATTTACAACACACTACCAATACTGTTAATCAACTTTTAAATAATATGGCATATTTCATTTTTTTTAAACCTACAGTCCCCAAAGACACTGGTTCATGTTTCTATTTTTCAATAATGTCTAGTTCACAGTAAGCAATCAGTAAGAATCTATCAATTGAGTTGACCAACTAAAAGGCATGCTTGCTTTTATCATGTAATGAAATTTAGGATGCAAAACTTCAGTAGCATATAAAGATTTCAAATAATATTTTTATTTTATTACATATTAAATATTTTCAAGAAATAAACTACATTTAAAAGTCAAATGGCTAGAAAGCATAACATTTTAGCATTCAGTTGAAGAAAATCTCATTCATTTATTTTGGAAGCAAATTCCTTGTACTTACTTTTGCTTTAATCGGATATAGGATGTTGATAAATTGTTCCAAGCTTCAGCATTCTGAAATGACAGAGAACCCAGTTATAGCCTATTCTCATTTAGGTAAAATAATTGCTACAACCAAAAATATAACATATTTTCCTAGTCTAAGACGTGCTCTTTACAATCACAAACTTCACTAAGGTATATTTAAAGGTGTATGAAAAAGTTAAATAAATTAAATGTAACTTTTATAGTTTAGCCTGAAAAAGTCACAAAAATAGTCAACAAATTGACATAACTGTCGAAGCACTAATTTGGAATTTAGTTAAGGTTTTATTTCCAAATTTAGATTTACAAAATAGCGGGACAATTTACAATGTAATGATACAATATACAGACTTAGGGCAAACCCAAGGCAATGATGAATATTGCCTTCCTGTCTTAAAAGGCTCTAATATTTTACCACTACCCTTCATCAGATAGAATACAGGGCTGTGTGTGCTCCAGTGTTATTCCTAAGTACCTCCCTTTTTATAAAATATTTTATTTAATTATTTTTAGTGAAAGGGGGGAGAAAGAGAGGGAGAGAAACATCAATGTGTGGTTACCTCTTGCACGCTCCCTGCTGAGGACCTGGTCCGCAACCCACGCCTGTGCCCGGAGTGGGAATCGAACCAGTGACCCTGTGGTTCATAGGTCAGCGCTCAATCCACTAAGCCACACCAGCCAGGGCTATTCCTAAGTATTTCATTAAACATATTTCTCTACCTATTCCTCTATGAAATGACAAAAATAAAAGAAAACTTCTATGTAAATGTTGATTCTAACAAAAATGACATGAATGTTCCTCTTTGTTCCGTTTTTTATAAAATATACAGCATGTAATTTTCAAGTTCCATATATGTGATTTAAAAATTAAGTGGCAACAGAGCTCTGCTTGCAGACTTAGCGCAGTTAGTACCAGAGTAGTCTTATTGCCATAAAAAGCTACAAACTGGATAAAATTAGGAAACAAGTGCTTTTGAGAAGTGGGACAACAGACTGGAACATAAGACTGTGATCCTTGAGACAGGGCAAACAACTGGGGTATCTCACTAACCAATCTAGGCTTCTAACTAGAGGTGGAAACCAAATACAGCACAGCAAGTCTTATGAGATGAAGAAGAGATCAGAATTCGGGGCTGAAAAGGTGGCTAGAATTTGCAGGGCAAAATACCAATATCTGCACAGAGAATAAGCCCCAGAAATCTTAATAAACATCTCATTGAGTCCTTGGCTGAACACTAAGTTAGACACGTGCAGGATAAAACTTCCTGAGCCCTGGCAGAGAGCTGTGAGCTGGAGGGAGGCTCTGGATGTCACAGTGCTAGCAGTTACTCAAGTTCCAACTGACTAGGGTGGAGAGCGCTTAAGGCGGTAAGCTGCCATGGCATTAAGCACTGCCCCCAAAAGGCACTATGTTAAGAGAAGGGTGACTGTGATCATAGAATAAAGACAACTCCAGACCCACCCTAACAAAGATTAAAATCAAGCTGGTCCACACACAAGTAAATTAACCAAATGCCAAAATAAAACACTATCTTCTGAGGGAAAACCCAGAAACTCAACCACACAGCATCCATAATAAAAAATTGGTAACCATGCAAGCAAAGAAGCAGAAAAATTTATCCATAACCAAAGGGAAACTCAGTTAATAGATGCAGAAACAAAAATGAAAGAGATGTTGATAAGCACACAAGGACTTCAAAACAATTGTTAAAAACATGATCAAAGATATGAAGAAAATGTGAATAGAATAAGAGAACATAACTGGGGAATCTCAGTAGAAACATGAAAACTATAAAAAGAACCAAATGAAAGTTCTTGAACTAAAAAAATACATTACCTGAAATGAAAGTTTTTTAACTGCTATATAATTAATATATAACATTGTATTAGGTGTACAACATAATGATTTGATATATGTATATATTGTTCAATGGTTTATAAGTTTGATTAACATCCATCATGATGGTTGGTGTGATAACTTTAATGAATAAGTTTAAGAGCAGACTGGACATAAATATAAGACCTAAACCGATAAACCTCTTAGAAGGAAAGATAGGGGTAAATCTTCACGTCCTTTGATTTGCCCAATCCATTCTTAGATACCAACAGAAAGAGCAACAACAGAAAAACATATAAGTTGGGCCTCATCAACATTAAAAACTTATATACCTCAAAAGACACTATTAAGAATGCAAAAAACAACTTACAGAAAGGGATAAAATATCTGATACGGAACTTGTATCTAGGATATATAAAGAACTCTTACAACTCAACAATAGGAAGACAACACAATTTAAAAATGGTCAAAGGATATAAAAAACTTTTATCCAAAGATAATACACAAATGACCAATGAGTACATGGAAAGATGCTCAAAATCATTTGCCATCAAAGAAATGTAAAATGAAACCACAGTGAGATACTACCTACTAAGATGGGTATAATAAAAAAGACAGATAGCGCTGGCTGGTGTGGTTCAGTGGATTGAGCACCAGCCTGCGAACCAAAGGGTCACTGGTTTGATTCCCAGTCAGGGTATATGCCTGGCTAGTGGGGTAAGTTCCCAGAAGAGGGCGCTCAAGAGGCAACCATACACTGATGTTTCTCTCCCTCTCTTCCTCCCTTCTGTCTAAAAATAAAATAAATAAAATCTTTTTAAAAAATTTAAAAGACTGTAATCTAAATGAACTTTCTAATAAACATATGCAGCACACGTTAGTGAATGACAAAATATATGTGGTACTTCACTGTATACTTCAGCAAAGTATTTTTTAACTAAAATACTGTTTTATCAAAATTATTTTCTAAGTGAAACCATGAATAATAACTTAGCTATTTTGAGAAGAAATCTATTTCTAAATTTATAAATCAAATATCTTAAGTTGTGACCTTCTGTCAAAGGTATACTTTCCTCCAACACAAAAGGAATTGCTGGGTTTTTTTTTAAACATAAAATAATAGAAAAATTGAATTTTTTGGCCTTCTTTTTTTTTATTGTGATGAAAACACATGATATCCGCCCTCTACACATCCACAGGAATTTCTGTTTTGAACTACAGTACAATTCGGATAACTTAGAGAATACCAAACTAGAGCTGCAATAAGGAAAGAAGTCCAAACAAACTTACATCGGGCTCTAAAGTCACACAACGCTGAAATGCCCTTGCTGAGCCTGCGTAGTCTTCCAGGGCCAGATAGGCACAGCCGAGGGAAAACCACACTCCGAGCTGCAAAGACCAGAAGTCAGTCATTCACCCACAAAGACATTTATAGAATGTAATCAGAACAGTATTTAAGATACTATCAACAAACACTACTATAAAAAATGCAGAGCTATATAATAAATACTTGCCTTACATTTCGCAAGGAATGTAAATATATGGAAATTTACCAAATGGAGATGAATTTTTCCATATAATTTCAAAGCTGATATGATGCCAAAAGCATTTGCAATATCACTGCACATCTTTTGCTGAGCAAATTCCATGAATGAAATGAATGAAATGTTTGTAAACCATGAAATTATAAGTGTGGGATTAATCTAACATTTTCACTGAGTATCAACTATGTAAAAAGTATTCAAAGTATCAGCAGATTCACAACTGATGAGCATATTGCCAACTTGAAAGATTTTGTTTTCATCTTCAAGGAAGACCCCAGTCACCTTACTGCCTGCGCTCCAAGAGCCCAGCCGCGCTGGCGTGTATCTGCCTGGGCATGCCCTAAGAACAACTCAGAAAAACTCAGAATCTCAGAATGGAAAGCCTGACTTAAGTCAATAAGATTTGTGAACAGAGAGATTAGGAAAGAGGTGAATTCGGAAGTAGCTATTGAAATTACAAAAGAAATCTTTACTTCACAGGATTTCCTTAAAATTGAATAGCCTCTATCAAAAGGAAGATAAAACTGATAAAAATTCAATGAGATTAGTCAGAAATGCAGCGATTACAGTCAAGTTTGCCTTCCTTTCAGATACAGCCAGCAGTAGACTGCAGTGGGCTCTCTGACTTTCAGGACAAAGGCAGTGGTTAACACTTCAGGGTGGGAGAGGAAGTGAGGTGCTTGGCTCTCTGTCCCGCAGCCTTCCACAGAGGCAGAGCAGGAGGCTGCCCCCTCACCCCTCCACCCCAGCAACGCCCACAAAACTTGTTCCATATGGCTAGTTGAGGCCTGAAAGTTCTTTACACAGATAAAGATTTTTACCTGGCAATTAGAGATAAAGCTTAGAAAGCAAACATCCTTGGGCAGTTTATAATACTTGGTCTTGAATTCACAAGAGGCTATAAATAACTGTCATCAGGAGTTTTTATGGAGAACAGATTTTAAGAGGGATAGGTGACAGCTGAAAAGGGGGTGGGTGTGTGTTTGGTAGGAGGAAGGAGTAGCAGAGGTACCAGGCTGAAACAGTTAGAAATACACATTTTTAAATCAAGGGGCTTCTAGCAACTTAAAAATGAACTCATTACAATTTGCTTTTGTCTGGTTAGTTATAGAATCAAATGAAAAGAGCTCCAATGCACCAAAACACCCTCACTAAATATGATAAAATCTGAGAGGGCCTAAAATTTGATGCTAACTTATAAAATAATATACAAAACAAGATCTCTAACTCCAAACCAACCTGAAAGTTTCAAAATCTGAGCATTTCATCAGTTATAAGGTGCACTTTCCATTCACCATTTAACATCTCTGAAATAGGTGTATCTGAATAAGCAATAGCTTGTCAGAGTTTTATTGGCAACATTAAGGTGGCACTTAAAATAAATGTGCCTCTTACAATTGATGGTGTCTTATAGCAATTGAATTATGGGAGCAAGTTTATTTGGAACAAGGGATACCTCATTCTGGGACTGAATCAAAAGCAGTGAGAACACCCTCAAAGCTTTCAAAATGCACGAGCCTTCCTTGCTTTCTGCATCAGCAAAGAACAGACTCCCTGCAAAACTATTTCACATGTGTTGTTATAAAAAACAGCAAATGTAAATTCACTATGTAAATAAACAACCTGATTTTTCAACCCACCAGAAAAGAGAAAAGTTACAGATACCTAAAATTAGCAATTATCTTATGGCTTTATATGTTACGGCTGGTAATGAGGTTACTAACTAGCTTGAAGTTTTTGCAACAAGTCAATGTTTTGTAAACCAGTGCCTTAATGGAAATCAGGTAGATAACTTAATATGTACCGAGGTCTCTTTTGACTCTTGGTCATTTGTATTGTTGTTTTAATAATTTTCATTTGAAGAAAAATTCTAGCATCAATAATTGCTAGCATCTAGTATTGATAACATATAACTGTGAGAGATGACTTTTGCACACACCTTATTCTTTGAAATCATAAAATGGTTTTAAAACAAATTCCAGGATCTTCTCATTGCTTGTGGCTGACCTGCTAAACCATAAATAATGTGTTCGCAACGTGCTTCTAAACTGAAGGCCTCAATTTGGGGGACTAAGGAGAACATTTGGTGGCTCTTTAACTTTTTTATCTTAAGCTATTATTACCAATAGCAACTGATATCTTGATTTCGGATGGTCATGCTTTTAAGAAGAGAATATCATAAAAGAAAAAGTCAAAAGAAACCTCAAAAAACCCTCTCATGTGATTCTCCAAATTAGAGTTGGGTATGCTTGCATACCAAAGATCTCTGTCTCCTGGTCCGATGTTATCAGATAGAAATATCATGCTAGTCTCATTACATTATGCTGTAGCCACATTTAAAAAGTAAAAACAAAATTAATTTTAATTTTGGGTGAAATTAATTTTAGTTAACATTCTCTTCGACTCTATATATCCAAAATATTATCATTTCAACATGTTATCAATACACAAAATTATTGAGATATTCTACACTCACCTTTTCATGCTACATACATTTTCTCACCTTTGAAATCTAATGTGTATCCAACACTCGCAACACATCCCAACTTGAGCAGCCGCATTTCGAGTGCTCTGCTGCCACCTGTGGCCACTGAGCGCCATACTGGGCAGCACTGTTCTACACGATTTGTCCGGCATACCCTGCATCCCTCCCTCCCTCCCTTTTTGAAAAACAAGTGAAACAAAAACTACCACCAAAAGTAACGAGCTCTTCTGGCTGAGGCCCTCCCTTGGGTCCCCCCTACCTTTCATATACTGCAGTCGCTCCTGTCCTCTTGCTACAACAGCAACCAGAATAATTAGCACTTAATGAGCATCGACGATGTGCGTTGAGCACTGTTACCAGCACTTTCCATACCCTGCCTCATGTATTTCTCACAGCAGCCTTTCAAGGCAGTGACTCGTACCCTCCGTTGAGAGGTGAGGATGGGTCACAGAGTCAGTCACCACAAGAGGAGAGGTTCGACCAAGTCAGTGTGACTCCCAAGCCCTCATCTTCTCCACATGGCCACACTGCCTCCCACTACACCGTTCTGCCCAACACAGCCACTACTTATGATAATACCATCCCTGTCACCAATAAATGTGGGGGCCGGGGCAGTGAACAGGTGCCAGAAAACCCACAAGATCATGTTTTTAAAAATACAGAGCATGTCTACCTCCCCCTGCCCCAAAGCTGCCTTGAGGAGGCGAGTGGACAAAAATGAAACAGAAGAGTGGACAACCATGTTTAGCTGGAAGGAAGGGCTGAAAGGCAAAGCCCTTATCAAAGGGGCTGGGCAAGCCCAAAGGCTGAACCATCTGACAGAGAGGCTCTGGCTGCGATTTCTGTCAGGCTTATTTCCGGGGCAAACTGTGAAGGCAAGCTAGTCACAGGTGGGCGATAATCTTTACAAGCTGACGTTATAGATTTTTTCCTGAGGGAACCAATACAAAAAACAAACGCAGGACAACTATTTAATTACATTTTTACTGATCTGTTTTTTAAGAGAGAGAGAGAGGATGGGGGGTGGGGGAGAGAGAAACATCGATTTGTTGTTTCACTTATTTACGTATTCATTGGTTGATTCTTGTGTGTGCCCTGACCAGGGATCAAACCCACAACCTTGGTGTATCAGGGCAACACTCCAACCAACTGAGCTACCCGGCCAAGGCACCAACTATTTATTTTGAACGTAATGGTATATACTTAAAGGACAGTTTTAAATTATTTTTAAAATCATTAACAAAAAACAGGAATGGTGAGAACATGGTTTCTCTTAGAACTTCCCTCTTAAATCTCGAGAAAACAGTGAAATGCAAACGTGGATGCCTGGGATTCAAGAGGGTCTGAGTGTCTGTATGACATTGGTCGTGTCACTCAACCTCTGAGTCTTCAGTGTCCTGATTGTTGGCGGGGGGGGGGTGGAAAATGCAAAAATTCCAAGGCTCCATTAGACTCCAGATCCTGAAAACTCCACGGTGACAGGGTTCAAAGGTACCTTAGTGCCACCTAGTGACAGAGCAAGTACACTGGTCATAAAAATAGAACAGTATAGAATCAGCAGGTTTGAGGAGCTAGGAGGTTATCCATTCCATTAGGTATCAATTCGAAAGAGGCCAAGAGGAAAAGGAGGTCTAGAAAAGAAGTAATTCACCTAAAGCCACACGATAGCTTTAGTGTGATGAAGAGAGTTAGTGCAATACTTATTAAGCCTTGATAATTAAAATGTTTAATGAAGAGAGAGAGTGTAATACTTATTAAACCTTGATAATTAAGATGGAAATTAAAGTTTGTAACTCTGAGGGCTCACAAAGACTAAGCACCACTACACAATGGGCATGGATTAGTTTTCCAATTAAAAAGTTAATTTTTTACAAGGGTATTTAAAGCACATCTGCAATTGGTGCCATTTGTTATACATTTCCACTTTCTTTCTTAAATACATTATGAGCCTACTACTCAAATTTCTCTTCTCCTTTAAGATTTCTGCAGATTGAATAGTCAATTTCTTCACACTTCTTGCTAATTTTCCTTACAGGAGTGACTCTGAATTTTCCTCATGTCACATATAATGGAATTTAATATGTTTTAATGGAATCCTAAAGCCAGGCTGTACACTCCATTCTCTCCTTTCTAATTCTTGACTCGTTCCCATGACCCCAAATGCAGATAAGTTGTTGAATGTAGTTTCATTAAACAGGAAATGACCCAAGCCAAACCCACGAGTGATATCAATGTTCTTTGGTAGCAGCTTTTCCTAAAGAGACACATGGTGCTCAGTTTTAAAAAATGTCTACCACCAACTCTTGTAACCAAATTTCTCATTCATTAAGTCCCAACTTCTTTTCCCAAAGAAAATACAAGTCATAACCTGCCAGCTTTTCTCTCTCTCTAAAGGAATACTTTCCTCTATCTCAGTGTCTTCCTTTAAACTAAATGATCAGTGAAATTTTATACACATATTTTTCTTTTACTAGATAGGCTATTAATTGTTTAATGCCCTCTGCTTATTCCTGTCCTAGATTTGGTTATTGTGGTTCTTATATTTGCCCACTCTTCCCAGAGAATTCTCAATATGGAGTAATACAGATGCTGGTGTGTCACCTGCATTTGAGACTCTCCTGTTACCTCCCTACTTTCAGGCTACAGATAACAGGGCAACAGTGATTTTCTACCGCCAGTTACCACCACCCTGCAATAGGCAGGACGGAAAAATCCCACTAAGTAACGTCTATGCCTGAGAACTTGCTATGAGCCAGGGACTACGTTAGGTATTTGACGTGTCTTAGCCCTAGTTTTCCTAGCTGCAAAGAGAGACAGGGATTATAATCTCCGCTTTACAAATGAGGAGACTGAAGCCCAGTCAAATGAAGTGATTTACCTACGCCTGATTCCTTGGGGGTTACCAGGGTTCAGGATCCGGTCTATGGCAGCAAAGTGTTTGCCTCCCCTCTACCACTCAGTCACAGCTACAGCCCAGATGTTATCCCAGCACTTGAGTTTCTTGGCAGTTATGCAAGTTAGACCTTAAGAGTCTCATTTTTTATTGCTTACCAATATGAGAAATGAAGAAACAAAAGAAAAGAATCTCTTTTTTCTCTACATATTATTCGCATATGTTCATCCTATCTTCTCCATTGGAATGTAAGCTCCAGTCTCCTTGAGTCTTCCCACCAAAACATGTTCACAAGAGAAACTCTAACTCCACTTCAAATAAAAACATTTTCTTCTTTCAAACAGTAAAATAAAGATAAAGCCAATCCCTACAAATCAAGAAAGAGTGTAAGCTCCCAGGATGATTAAAACCACAGAGTACTACATCATACGAGTCTGGTCTTAGGTAAGAATGGGCTGGGGAGGGCTGCCTCAGTTTCTCTAAAATTCCCTGGTCTCACAGGGACTCACTGCCTGTCATGTGCTGGGTCATCCCAAAGCATCACCTTCCTTTAGTTTACACAAATCTCTTCCTTGGCTTCTGTCCCTCTGATCAAAGCTCTGGGGTCTTTTTGTTTGAATCCTGTTTCACTGGCGCTCTTTTTTCTACCTGCCTCCAACTGCTGGAGATGCCCAGAGTTCAGGGTTCTGCCTGGTGTCCTCTTCCAACACAGCTGTCTGCAGAGAATGCATTCACCTGCATGGTTTCGCCTCCCCTCCACAGAGAGGCCCCGGTCTGTAGGGCTTCTGTAAGCCTCGCCACTGAGCTTCAGGTTTTGTTTCCAGTGAACTGTCAGTCATCTCTACTTAGATATGGCAACATCTCTTCACATTCAACATCCAAAATCACATCATCTTCCCCTGCAAAAGGTCTTTTCCCTTCCTCTTGAGTTCTCTATGTCTATCAATAGGGACATTTTCCTTTTAAATATGGCAACTGAGAAAACAAACATCCTCTTGGATTCCCTCCACCCTGCCAGTTCCGTGAACAAGGCCCTGAAAACTTTCCTAAGTAATGAGGCTTCAGCCTGTCCTATCTTTTCCTCCTCGGGGCTAAAGCCTCTGGTCACTCACCCATGACACTCATTCCTTTTTTAAGCTTCCCATAATACCACTTTTGACCTATCACTCTTTTATGCAAAACCACAACAGACTCCCACATCTAGAAGGTTAGATAGTTCTGAAGAAAGGCATTTAAGGCCCATCACCAACTCGTTCTGCCCCTATCGCTTCCCAGCAGAAGCTCTCTGCTCCCTGCTCATAGGCTGACACAGCCTGATTCATTCCTGCATCCATGTCACGGACACAGACGGATCTCGATAATGCTTAGTTAGGTAACCACATAATGTACTGTTGAAACTGCAACATTTTTGAAAGTGAAATGGGACATTAAAAATAATTAAAATTATTTGACTTAAAAAGACCTTATTAAGTGGTCAACAAATTGTTGATCAGCAAATTGGTTTTACTGTATCAGGGGTCTATAAGATCATTCTATTTGAGAACTATTTTCAAAAGTAAAATTATTTTTGAAAAATAAAAATACTGTATAATAAAATCAGAAACCTTTAAATGCTGACTACCTGAATATTTAGAAATAACAAAACATTAATTAAGCTATACACTTACGACATCTGCACATTTTTGCAATATATTACAAAATTAATATTACTTTAATCTTGCTCAGGTATTCATATATTTTCATCAGTTCCTCAGTCATATCGAATTCTAATGCCATGTCACTGACATTTTTCTGATGAGCTAGCAACCCCAAAAACACAAATGCTGTAAATGTTACACATGTCTTCTGGTTCTCTAAGAAATGCACCACAGATGATACATTCAGTTTTATGAACCATCCCAAATACTTGTATTTTTATACCAACTTGATTTCAGAAAGTCGTTACAATGCACAAAAGCCACTCAAGTATCACTCTCATTTTGCCTAAATTTTGTTATTAAACCTAATTGCATGGACATGTGTGAGAAAAGAGGGTAAAATATTTTAAATCCAGAGTTTCTGTTTTCCTTTTATTCCAGGACTTAAAGGAGATCATAGCACGCAGGAGTTGTCCATCTTCAGAGAGAGCTCAAACTTGGACCACAGCTGTAACAATCCGTGGTGCCCGAGTTCGCCTCTTGCAGTAGTTCTGTGCAACTACGGCATCAAGTGCTGCACATTTTGGCAGGCCTTACGGCCGGCCTGAATCGGATCCATATGGCAAACTGCAAAATATCCTCATATAACATCTGTTTGCACTGCTTTGAACAACTCATTTTTTTTTTGTCTTGGTAAGTAATTAATTCAAAATTATATAATGAGGCCATTAAGCTGTGTCAAATCCTCCCATGCAAATTGCCTCACATCCATCCCTTCTTTCCTACTGCCCCTCCCACACCCATAACCGTTACACTAGACTATTGCTACAGTCTCCTAACCCTGCCTACATTTAGTGTCTCCCACGGCCATCGTGCTGCCAAAACACTATTCCTACATTACCTCCATGTATACCACATTCCTCCATGCAAAACAAAGCCAAGCACAAATCCATCCCTCAACGGCTCTCTGTCTGCCACATAAAAAGTCAAAGACTTCAGCCTCACATTTAAGACCTTTCATAATCTGGCTCCAATCTGGCTTTCCCACTGCTCTATTCCCTTTGACCCTAAAAAACTAGCCTATTCACTCAGCCCTCTGTTCCCCCAACACACACATATATACCCCTTCTTTTTCTGTTTCTAGGGTTTTGCTCATACTGCTCACCTGCCTGGAATGCCCTCCCCACTGTCCGTCCCCTGGCCTCTTTAAGTAACGTTTGTCCTTCAACGCAAATTTGACATGCTCTCCAAAGTCTACCAGAGACAGAAATATTCTCTTTGGCCTCTATGTAACTAGTGCTTTATAACGAACTCACTTGGTATTTTTTTGATGCCTGATGTTATTGGCTCGTTTTATCTGTGTTCGTTTCACTAGGCTGCACCAAAGGGTACAAACTAACTATCCGGTGCTCTGTTGCTACTGCTTTATCCTTTGGCTCAATGCTATGTGCACAGTAGACAGTTAGTGTATATTTGACTGAATAATTGGTTAAACATATTATTTATTCATTAATTCAACACATATTTACTGAATACCCAATATGCGATAAGTACTGTTACAGCACTAAAAAAATACAGATAAAGCTTAGAGATAAAAATTTCTGCCTTTGTGGGATTTCCTCCTAGTGGAGGAGAAACAGAATTTTTTTTAACGTAAGCTATACATGATATTAGAATGTTCTATCTGCTATGAAGAAGCATAAAGCAGGGAAGGAAAATAAGGAGTATATGGTGGAGGTGTGATTTAAAATAGAATGATCATCAAAGGCCTCTCTGAGAAAGTGATATTTAAGCAAAAACTTGAACGAGGTTATGGAGCAAGGTACACAGATATCTGGCAGAAGAACATTCCAGGCAAAGGAAGGGCAGGTGCTAAAATCCTGAGGCAGGAATGTGCCTGAAACATCCCGGGAGAACAAAGAGACTAATGTGGGTGAGTGAGGGAGAGGATGGGAGGAGGGCAGGGAAAGAAGTAACAGGAACCAAGCCGGGGAAAGCCTGGGAGCCACTAAGGTACTCTCGCTGTTGTCACTAGACAAAGGGGCAAAGGCCTGATTTGGATGTTCACTGAGAACCGGCAGATAGGGACAAGGACAGACAGAAAGGCCTGCTAGGGGATAACGTGTTAATTAGGTGAGAGATGGTCGGGATTTAAATCAGAATGTTGGCAGGCAGTAAGAAGTCGTGTGATTCTAGACGCATTTGGAAAGTAGCTCTGCCACGACTGACTGATGGCTTGCATGGCTCTGAGACCCAGTGGGGCTGACCTTGGCAGGGAAAGCGTCTAGGAGGGAGAGGACAGTGTTGCAGGTATTGGAAATGTAAGTTAAGAGTAACAAATGGGGAGGCTGGAGAAGCAGTTAGAGACAGGAGTCGAGAGTTCAGGGAGAAGGCTGGACTGAAAATAAACTTTTGGTAGTTGTTAGTGTAAAGATGGCATTAAAAGCTATGGACCAGATGAACCAAGGCAGTGAGCCTGGACAGGGATAAGGCCCAAGGACTAGGACGTAAGGCACACCTAGGAACCATCAAAGAAGACTGAGAAGGAGAAGCCAGTGAGGCAGGAGGAAAGTGTTAATGCTCAGATGTTGGAAAGAGACAGTGCTTGAGAGAACTATCCATGTCTGTGAGGTGCCTGACACTGACTGAACTTAGATTATGGGAGGCTAAGGGAGGGAATTTATTTTCCCCACTTTTATGGCAGCTGTGGTTGGGTAGCAGGCAGAGGCTGCTGAGATAAGCAAGGATATGATACAGTTTTCCATGAAAGTAAAAGTAAAATTTAATAACACAATAATGAGTTCTATTTTCCACCAAAAATAAAAGTCTACTTATAAGCAACTTAGCTCAGGATTTCTCAGCCTTGGCACGACTGTCATTTTGGGCTGGATCATTCTTTACCATGCCAGCAGAGGCCAGTAGTATACCGCCCCCCAGTGCCAAATACCCCAGCTGAGAACCACTGACTTAGAGCAAGCAGTCAACAAAAACCAATTGCTCAGCATACTTTAAGCATCCTTGCTGCCAAATGCAACTGCTCATTTCTGCTGATGTTCCGTACTTACACCTGTCCTACCCTCTTCTCCAGGCTTCTTGCCCGCAAGCTGATTTGGAAGAGTCACTGCTCAGCTTGAGGAAAGTAAGCAATTAGCTTAACCTGTCATAAAAAAAATGTACTTCTGCTCTTTTTTCAGTGTAAAAGACATGTTCTGAGCCTACCAGGTTCCAAAACGATCATTCCTGTACACTCGTGTTCACAGGAGCACTGTTCACAACAGCCAAGAGGCTGAAGCAACCCAAGGGTCTGCTGACAGATGAATGGATAAACGAAATGCAGTCCATCCAGACAATGGAATTCGGCCTTAAAAAGGAAGGTAATTCTGACACACAGGACAACACAGACGAATCTTATGGACATTACGCCGTCACAAAAGTAAACATATTGTGTGATTCCACTCACATGAGGAACTGAGAGTAGTCAAATTCAGAGGCAGAAAGTAGAATGGCTGCCAGCAACTAGAGGCGGGGGGATAAAGGGTTACTGTTTAATGGGTCTAGAGTTTCACTTTTGCACGATGAAAAAGGTTGTGGAGATGGGCGGTGGTGATACTTGCACAATAGTGTGAACATACATGACACTAATGAAATGCACACTTAGAAATGGTTAAGACGGAAAATTTTATGTGATGTGCTTTTTATACAACAACAAAAGGAGTGCAAGCTCTGGAGTCAGACCATCTGGGTTCAAATACTGGCAAGATGTCCAATGAGGTGCCTGGTTCACAGCAAATGCTTGTTAAACAGTGTTTCTTGCAATGATCGACAGTCCATTCTATGTCACCCTATTTACTTAAAAGCTTTTCTTTCATTATTGACTTCAGCAACTGCTTGCAGAGTTCTACACTGTCTACAGTTTTACTTCTGATTCTTTTCCTTCCTAACATATCTTTTGAAAATGGAACCTAATTATAATAGCTGTACTTGCCTTAAGGACGACTAACAGAAATAAATAACAAAATGAAATGGAAAAGTCACTAAGAGAAACACTACAGAAAGTGAACAAGGGAAAGCCTACTGGTCCACTTTCAGTGACAAGCAAAAGTGTACCAGAGACAAAGTTCTTAGTTCTCCAGGACAAGCTCACAAATCATTAGGACAGAAAATGGGTACTTGTTCAGTAAGAATCAAAATCAAAGGAAAATGTTAGTGCCGAGAGCAGATGCGGTTTCACGAATTGTCTAACCTGCATGGGATTAATCTTCACTGAGCGTTCAAAGCACTCCACGCATTCCTTAAACGCCTTGTTCCGCAGGTGGAGGAGGCCTTTGGAGTGCTGGGCGCGCGCGCTGCGGTGCCGGGACAGCTCCCAGGCCTTGTCATAGTAAGAGTGGTCGCGGAGGACGTCTCCGAGCAAGCAGTACAAACTTGGTGTTTCTTTTTTCTCCAGCTCTTGCCTAAGGATTTCTTCTGCCTAGAAATAACAACAGAAATAACTAAATTGCTATTTTTAAGGACATATACGTCTTTTACCCCACGTGATCCAAAATTTTATTGTCATAGCTTGAAATGACCAGGTTAGTTCATGCACCTAAGGACACAGGCTGAAAAAGAAGGGGGTTAAAAATAAGTAAATAAATGCAGTACAAGTGAGCGAGGATAAGAAATCGTTGGTGAGTGCTGCTTTACTGGCGCCGGAGTCCTCCGGAAAGGCCCCGAGCAGAGGCGTCCTTCATGATACCGGGGGGCTCACTGAGCTCCCCGTTGCCCTGCTCCCCGCTCTGCTTGCCGCCGCTGTGATTATTTTTCAGAGCGGCACCTTTAACTCACCTCTAGCCAACAGCAAAGAAGAATACGTTTTCCCCTTTGCAAAACGGTAGGCTCGGGGAGCCTGGGACTGCTGAGACATTTCTAAAAGAAGGAAGGGGGTATGATTTTACAGGCAATGTTAAACACCTGGCTCTTAACCAAACTACATCTTACCTCACAGATAAAACTTGCCATCA
Source organism: Mormoops blainvillei (assembly GCA_004026545.1). NCBI lineage: Eukaryota > Metazoa > Chordata > Mammalia > Chiroptera > Mormoopidae > Mormoops > Mormoops blainvillei. Next base: position 72,515 of record PVJD01003891.1, read on the forward strand.
CAAGACGTCTGTGCTTCCAGACAGTCCACTCATTTAGAAATTAAGGCGCACGCGCTGCGCCGGCTGGGGTGTTGCTCTCCCAGGCCCACAGTGCAGATGCGGCTTGCCGCCCACGCTCCGTCTGCCCCGGTTACCGCAAGACAGTCCACTGCCCCCACTCATGTCCGCTACCCCTTCTCTGGTCAATTTCAACGGAGAGCAGGAAGCTGGGTGGTAGGGCTCCTTTCCATCTCCCACACCGACACCTTCCCAGAGCCAGCAGTGGAGTCGCGGAAGTCGCCGAGAGAGCCACGGCCGCAATGGACATTAGACATCCAGGAAGCCACCATGAAGGAGCTAAAGTGTAGCTGGCAACCATACAGTCGGTTCATTTAAGTTTCTTTGGGTTGGACATACCCATAATTCTTAATTTAAGCAGTCTAATTTTTGTGTAATCTTTTAAAAGATACCTTGCTTCCAAACTTCTGTAATGCTGTCTTTGGATGCTGGCTCTACTGCATTTCTTACACAGTATGGGTTATGTGGGCTTTTTAAGACAAGTTTCAAAATGGAACCAGAATTTATAAAACAGATTTGAAGGAAAAACAGCCCTAAGTCCCAAATAACCAAAATAAGTATAAAGTTTTAAAACAGAATCCAGAATAAAAACCAAGAGTCTTCCAGCCAAGATGGAAACGTAGGCAGATACACTTTGTCTCCTCGCACAACTGAAAGGACAACAAATTTAAAAACAAAAAATAGCCAGAACTGTGAGAAAATCAAACTGTATGACAGTCCAACAGCCAAGGAGTTAAAGAAGAAACATTCATTCAGACAGGTAGGAAGAGTGGAGACGGGTGGCCGGGATGGAGAGGATGCGCAGTAAGGCTGCAGCTGGCGGACCAGGGCAGGCAAGGCTGCAGCTGGCGGACCAGGTGGTTCCACATTTGCTGCAGATAAACTGGGAGGAACACCTGGGGAGTAAGAGCGACCGTGCAACCCAGGGTTCCAGTGTGGGAAAGGCAAGTGCCCAAACCTCTACGGGTAAAAACCTGTGGGGGTTGCGGTCGCAGGAGAAACTGCCAGACTCACAGGAGAGTTTGTCTGAGAGAACCATAGTGTTTTAGAGCGCACACAAACCCACCCACCCAGGAATCTGCACCAGAAGGGCCCAATTTGCTTGCGGGTAGCAGGGGGAGTGACAGAGAGCCGGCCAAGAGCCAAGAAAGCGGCAATGTTCCCTCTCGGATCCCTCCCTCACATACAGAGCCACAGGGTAGTGAGTGGGTTGCCCCGTCCTGGTGAATACCTAAGGCTCCGCCCCTCACAATGTAATAGGTGCTCCAAGACAAAAAAAATATGGCCCAAAGGAAAGAACAGATTAAAGCTCTAAAAATAGAACTAAGCAATGAAGAGATAGCCAACCTATCAGATGCAGAGTTCAAAACATTAGTTATCTGGATGCTCACAGAACTGGTGGAGTATGGTCACAAAATTGAGGAAAAAGTGAAGGCTATACAAAGTGAAATAAAGAAAAATACACAGGGAACCAACACTGAAGGGAAGGAAACGGGGACGCAGGCCAACAATCTGTAGCAGAAAAAAGAAATAAACACTCCACCAGAACAGAATGAAGAAACAAGAATTCAAAAAAATGAGGAGAGGCTGAGGAACCTCTGCGACTTTAAATGCTCCAACATCTGAATCATAGGGGTGCCAGAAGGAGAAAAGGAAGAACAAGACACTGAAAATTTATTTGAAAAAATAATGATGGAGAACTTCCCCAATCTGGCAAAGGAAATAGATTTCCAGAAAGTCCAGGAAGCTCAGAGAGTCACAAAGAAGTTGGATCCAAGGAAGCACACACCAAGGCACATCATAATTACTTTACACAAAATTAAATATAAGGAGAGAATCTTCAAAGAGCAAGGGAAAAGGAGACAGTTACCAAAAAGGAGTTCCCATAAGACTATCAGCTGATTTCTCAAAAGAAACCTTTCAGGCAAGAAGGGGCTGGAAAGTATTCAAAGTCATGAAAGGCAAGGCCCTACATCTAAGAATACTCCATCCAGCAAAGCTATCATTTAGAATGGAAGGGCAGATAAAGTGCTTCCCAAATAAAGTTAAAAGAGTTCATCATCACCAAGCCCTTATTAAAGGGACTAATCTGAGAAAAAGAAGATGATCAAAAATATGAACAGTAAAATGACAACAAACTCACAACTATCAACAACTGAACCTAAAAAGAATAAAAACAAAAACAAACTAAGTGAACAACTAGAACAGGAACAGAATCACAGAAATGGAGATCACATGGAGGGTTATCAGTGGGGAGGTGGAGGGTGGAGAATGGGGGAAAAGGTACAGGGAATAAGAAGCATAAATGGTAGGTACAGAATAGACAGGGGGAGGTTAAGGATAGTATAGGAAAGGGAGAAGCCAAAGAACTTACATGTATGACCCACGGACATGAACTAAGCAGGGGAATGCTGGTGGGGGGCGGTGCAGGGTGGAGGGGAATATAGGGGAGAAAAAAAATGGGACAACTGTAATAGCATAATCAATAAAATATATTTTAAAAAATACAATCCATATAATTCCTTTATTTACAGATAATACAAGTTATTAATGTATTTAACTATATATATATTTACACACACTCATATACATACATGATGTATTCAACCAAATTATGTGTAACACACTATAGTCACAGCAGAATTTTTGCTGAAAAGATCTCACAGTGTAGACTAAGGCATTTCTCTTGTCAGCCCGGCACTGAAACTTGATACCCATGCCCTCCCAGAAATCCTGAAGGCTAATTCATTTAATACTCTCTCTCCTGCTTTAACCAGTCTGAGTGGATTCCGTGGTCTGTAATGAAACAATGGCCATCACAGTAACTGGTTACGGAAGTGTTCACAGGCACCACACCCCTGCAGAAAATGGATATTTGTGATTAGCTCTCTAGTCTGGTTGGATTTAAAGACAATGAGGATCCAGTGATTGAGGGAGGGTAGAATGCTATTAGTGCATGATATCTAGTGATACTTAGAAAAAAGCAACGCATCTAATGCAAGGATTTGTGCACTGAATGAGAGGACACTGCAAGAGAACATGGGACTGTAAGGTAGGTTGGCTGCTTCCAAATTCATTGCATAGCTCAAAGAAAATGACACTCACGGAATTTCTATGATTGCCTATGAGAATGTCTTTCCCCTTTGTAACTATCAAGCTGGTATAGCCAAACAACAAATTCAGCTCCTTCAGGACTGCTGAACTACAGTAACAGGAAGAATTCAGTTTTACCAATTCTAAATATATGTGACAGGAAAGGCATCTGATTGGGCTAATCAAGAATGTTTTAGTCATTTCTCTTATTTCCTCTCTTGCCTTTTAGCCATACATCATTTTACTATTTTTTAGTAATTGCTCTAGGGCCACTCACGTGCACCTTCAATTTATAATATTCATTTAAAGTTAACATTGTATCACCTCACCTTTCTCACATCGCAACTGGACAGTCAAGCCATTCCTAAACTTCTGCTCCACAGAAACAATTAGAGATAAATTACTGCTGTTGTTTTAAGCCACCTAAGTTGACATGGTTTGTTACGTAGCAACAGTAACTGCAATAGTCATTTACAGCAAGGGGGCTGGAGCAAAGAAGGGCATTGATTAATGAAAGTACAAGACCCAAAATAAATCCAGTGTCATAGGGAGGGAGGGAGGGAGGGAGGGAGGATGGGAGGAAGGGAGGGAGGATTTAAATGGGGACATTTGGGATGATTCAGTTAACAGGAACCCCTAAACCCTACTGAGTTCCAAGCAGAGGCGGCCCTCCCGCATCTGGTAAGACAAGGACAGTACAGTGACTGCAGTTCAGGGAGTTACCGTACCTTGCAAGAGAACACCATGAGATTCTCACCATGAGAACTATGAGATTCTCCTCATAGCTGATCCCTTCTATCCCTCGTTGTCTCCAGACATAGAAACAGACTTAACACACAGAAAGAACTGCAAGATATTGTTAATTTCTAGAGGGAAAACCTTGGGACCATGTGGAAAGAGAGAGTCTAAGAATGTGAGACCATGAGCAAAGAGGATCATAATTTTAAATCAGCTGAATTTAGATGTTCATCAGAAATGTTCAATTCACAGTGCTAACTCAAGCAGCTAGAGATGGTTCTAAACTATTAGCTCAAATGATTGACTAAGACCTTGACTCAAATATGTCCAAAACTAAAACTGAGATGCCAGAAATTCCTTGGTGTAATGTGGAAGAAAGAATCCAAAATCTTAGAAGAAAAAGGCTGCTGTTAATTTATCATTTGCAACCCCTTGCTATGTCCCCCGTGAGGACCCAGGGGATACTCCTTCCACCTTGGCTTTGAGAAATACATTAGGTATGGAAGGGCCAGCACCCTTGAAAAGTGCTATAGTGTTGTCCAATGTAAGCTGGGAGAAAGGCTGAAGATCCCTCTACTGAAAAGAGCTTCCTGATTTCAGCAGGGATGATCAGAGCACAAGGTAATGCAGGCTGGTTAAACCCTGGAAGCGAGACGAGCGTACTTATTTGCGATAGGCGCACCGGGGCGATTACTGGAGCAGTGCAACTAACAATGGATCTGAGGTGGTGGCTGACTATGAAGACTTAGGACCAAATTAGATGGACAAACAACTAAATTCAAATTTGATCTATATTTTAAAAAGAGGAGGCGGAGAGGGAAGAGGGGGAGGAGGGGGAAGAGGAAGAAAGGAGGCAGGAGGAGGAGGAGGAAAAGGAGCAGAAATCATCTAGGTATGCAGACCAGATGTCTGACCTGAGTCACGATGCTAAAACACTATCTTTCACCTAATTCATATTCCTCGGTCGCTTCACAGAACATAAGAAATATATACCATAATTCTTCTTCCCTAGCCTTCCCCAAAGAAGTAATTATAACGATTTATCAGGTAATAGTATCTTGGGGAAAAAGAAATAAACTTTTCTTTTCAGGGTCGATTGGCTCTCAGTTAATGCTAACCCTTTGGGACCCAGAGCACCACCAGGCTGAGTTAGAGGGTTTATGGAAGTCAGTCTATCCGTGGTGGGCCTAGTAAGTCTCTGACCCCACCCAGTGGTCACTTCCCTCATTTTCGAATGCAGAATTGAATTAGAAATAATCAACGAGCAGCAAAGCCTTCAGGGAGTGCGACTGTAAAATAAAGGACCAAGAGAGAGCTCCTGAAGATTCCTCCCCCATTTAAAGAAAAAATCCAAAGTGGTATTGCATATCTATGCAAGCCACGGAAATAGGCCCTGCCACCAAAAACTTGGAAGATACCATAAAGTGTGTGTTTGTGTATATGGTTGTATGGTTTAATCTACCCATTTAAACTGAGTAGAACACAGATGTGTCCTGGAAAATGTCATAGATTATTATAAACTTAGTGTAATGGTGGATCTAATTATATCTACTGTTCCAGACATGATCTCTTTACTAGAACAAATTATCACAACCCCTGAGACTTGGTAGCCAAGTACTGATACAGCAAATAGGTTTTTTTTTTCCTACCTAATAACCAGACAACATCAGATAGAGTGGGCTTTCACTACACAAAGGGAAGTACATTTTCCTATCTTGCCTCAGAACTGCATGACCTCGGTGGTATAATTTAGTCTGCAAGGATCTTGCTTGTGTCACCATCCCAGTAGAACTCACCAGTCTATGACATTGACAACATCTTGCTAATAAAACTTAAGAAACCGAGATTAAAAAAAAAATTGCGTGCCAATGTCAAAACCAATTGGTAATTATCATATTATTAATACTGTAATTTGTTATTAGGAAAATGTTCAATTTATAAAAATTCATTTGATATATTACCTCAAAAGATCTCATGTATAAATAAAGCAGACATGAAAAATGTATGTTTATGTTTTACTAGTTACTTTTTTCTTATATGCTCTGAGAATGCTTTAATAGCCAAACTTTTTACTGAAGAAACTGTAAGTTCCCCCAAATCAAAACCTTTTTTTAACTACATAACACAATCTATAAAACACTCTGTACCTGTCAGTAGTTTGGCACTTTCCAAATAAGTAAACCCCCATGTTAAAAGGGCTAAACCACTGCATACCAGTGTGTACTGGATTACGCTATATGTCAGTTTGCTTAAGCTGGAAACTGTGTTTCCTAAAAGCCCTCTCCCTTCAGATTTCATGATAGAGTTGGCCAGAAGAGGAACTTGTTAGGAATCTGAAAGGCCGAAGTAAAGCAAAAGCCTTTATTTTTGGAAGGCTGATGTCCTTAAATATGGTGTCAAAAAAGATGTAGCGATGCCCTGAAGATCCCAGTTTGTCCTTGCTCTGCGTGTCCAACTTGCCTTTCCAATTATTGGCCCTGAAAACCAACAGCAACCCAGGGCCCACCAACAAACATTTCACGGTGGACCCACAGAGCTGGTAGCTACACGGATACAATGGCTTTCCTCAGGCTGTTGGCTTCTCATATTCCCCTTATGTTCTGACTTAGCCACCTGGGCAGATGCTTCGAGGGGACCAGTAATGGATTTTTACCCTCATCCTCTTACTCTCTCTTTCACACTTTCATTTGCCCAGCTCTTCCTCCCACATTTGTTAGATCTAATTCCTTCAGTATGTCCCTTATTCCCCAAAATACTCAGTGGCTCTGCTTTTATAAATAAAACCTGAATGACACAGTCTTTTATTTCATTTTTGCCTTTGAAACTCCTTATGTGTCCTTCCTTTTGACAGAATTTACAAATTCGTTTTTATCCACTACATTGTTAAATGCATTATCCCACTTAATACCTACAATAATTCTGAAAGGGAGAGATTAATATGCCCATTTTAAAGACAAAGAAATAAAAGTTTAGATTTCTTGGTCAACTAGTCAGCCCCATTACAAAAATATTAAGTTGAAAATCAGGTTCAATACCTCCCCTATATTACACAAGCAGGTATCTAAAAAATGGTGGCCTAAGGAACCACTACTCTGAAAATTCCTTGCTCTATAAAAGCAACAAGAAAACTGCCAAAAAATGTTAAAATTAACTTTTTGGGAACTCTGGAAATTAAACAAAGACCTGAAATAATCCAGCAAGTATTCAGAAAAAGGCAAAATCCTGTTAAGAACAACAAGCTTTGTGTCCTTTTAACTTGCACCACTCGCATCCCCTCTCCTCCACTCTGCAGCGGCCCTGAAAACCAACAGCAGGCATTCAGAGAGGAGCAGCCCGGCAGCCGCCAGAGGGAACAGAGTGCATCTGAAGCTCCTGTAAAGCCTCAGTCCCAGAAAACTATCCTTATACAACCAGTCTGGTGGCTGTCTTTATTTAACCTAACTCTGAGCTTGCCCACTGAACACTCTGTCAAAAACAATTCAAGAGAACTGATTAATTGTGCAGCTGGCTGAGGTGTATAAATAACAGCTGGGGCAAACAATAGGCTAACCAAAAAAAGAGGAATGAGATATACATAAGGACTTTAAAAAAACTCCAACATATTCATTGAAATGTAGGAAAGCACGCAGGTTCTTATGTTCAAGAAGAAACAAGAAAGCCCTAAGCTCTCACCTCAGGCTGAGCATGAAGGCTTTGCACAAGTGGTTAGTGAAAGCTGAGGCAGAGTTGTCTACTGCCTGGATGAATGTTGAAAGCATGCCCGAGAAAACATACAAACACACACACACACACACACACACACACACACACAGCCCATCAGCAAAGGCTGGGGGACTTGTTGATTTAGGCATTGAAGAAATTTTTTATCCAATGATTATCTGATTATTAATCTAAACCTGAGATTTCAGTAGCTACCCAAGACAAGTATACACAGGGCAGGGCAAAATTAGGTTTACAGTTGTGAGTACAGGAGTGCAGTTTATTCCTGTATTATTATTTATGAATTATTGTATTATTTTCCATATGAACAACTGTAAACCTACTTTTGCTCCACCCTGTAATTTACATGACTATTCAATACCACCAAACAAACAAAATACAACACAAATAGCAACAACAACTTGATTTCCAGAGTTGCCACATTATATTAAGTATCTAATTTTCAATAAAAATATTACAAAAACACATAAAGAGACAAGAATGCACAGTCCTCACCTGGGAAAAAAATCAATCGTTAGAAACCATCTCTGAGGACACCCAGATGTCTGCTATTTTGAATAATCCCTAGCACAATGACTAAGAAAATAACTCAAAACGACAGTAAAAGAAATGACAAAGGAATTAAAAAGGTACACTAGAAAATATCCATTTAGCCAAAAAGATAGCAGTAATGGGAAAATAAAAAAGATATAGATTAATATAGAAAATAACAAAAACACCAACATACATCCTACATTATCAGTAAATGAATTAAATGTAAAGGGATTAAACATTCCAATCCAAGGCAGAATTGGTAGAAAAGATTTTTAAAAGGATCCATCTAAATGTTGTCTAAAGAGACACACATTATATTCAGACACACCAAGTGGGGAAAAAAATGAAAGAAGGTAATCGGAAACCAAAAGTGAGCTGGAATGCCTATACTAATATCAGACAAAATACACCATAAGACAAAAATTGTTAATGTAACAAAGACATATTTTAATGATACCTGATCACTCCATCAGAAGATATAATAGTCATAAGTGTATATATTCTCTTAACAACAGAGCCACAGATTACATGAAGCAAAAACTGACAGACCTGAAGAGAGAAATCCTGAATTCGACAATACTATTTAGAGACTTCTATATCCCACTTTCAGAGTAGTTGGATAGAACACCTATACAGAGGACAGAAATAGAAGGTTGAACAATGCTATAAACCATCTAGACCTAACAGACATCTAAGGAACACTTCACCCAACATCGGCAGAATACACATTCTTCTCAAGTGTACACAGAACATTCTCCAGGATACACTATGCTTTAGGCTGTAAGAAAGTCTCAATATATTTGAAAAGGCTGAAATATACAAAGGATGTTCTTCAATCACAAAGGGATGAAATTAGAAATCAATAACGGAAAGAAATTTGGGAAAGTCACTAATATGTAGAAATTAACACACTTCTGAATAACCAGTAGGTGAAAAAAGAAATCACAGAGAAATTAAACATTTTGAGATAAATGAAAAATATATGTATATATAATGCCCAAATTTGTGCGGTGCAATGAAAGTAGTGTGTAGAGGAAAGCTTACAGCTATAAAAGCGTATATTGAAAAAGGAAAGAGATTTCAAATCAATCATCTAAACTTCCACCATAAGACACTAGGAAAGAAGAGTAAACTAAACTCAAACATTAAAAGGAAGAAAATAATAAAATTAGTGTGAAACAAATAAAATAGAAAATAGAAAAACAAAAGAAACAAACCAAAAGTTAGTTGGTTCTTTACACTAGAAGTACTAAAGTTAGAAATAAAAGAGAAGAAATTACTTCTAACCTCACAGAAATAAAAAGGATGATTAAGAGACTACTATACTACACAGGTATCTCACACTTAAAATAGGATCCAACGCTCAGTATCAAATCAGACCCTTAAAGCACCTGCAGAATAAAAAAATACCATCCTACAAATATTTATTCTACTTCTAATTGTATTGTATTATAAACCATGAAGACTCACCAGAGACCAAAGACATATAACACAGACCTAGTGTTTGCAACATTTATCAAAGAAGACAAAAAATACAAATGAGAGATTAACAGTAATCAGGAGAAACTTCACATTTGGAAATGCTAAGGTACTGAGGATTTCAGATACTTCCTCCACTAACTCATACCTACTAAAATGCTTGTAAGAATGAAGAACATAGAGGCCCTGGTCAGGGAGCTCAGTTGGTTAGAGTGTCATCCCAATATGCCAAGGTTGTGGGTTTGATTCCTGCTCAGGGTACATTACAAGAAGCAACCAATGAATGCATAAAGAAGTGGAACAACAAATTGATGTTTCTCTCTCTCCCTCTCCCTTCCTTTCTCTCTCTCACTCTGAAATCAATTAAAAAAAAAAAAAGAACATACAGAGTGGGTGGCATGCAACTTCTTGTTACCAAACAATATCAGTATCAGGTATTTTATCCCCTGGAAGATAGGCTGAGAGGGCCAGAGTGAGGCAGCTTCTAAAAAGGGTCTGAAACACCAGAGCAGTGACTTGGTCTGAACTCGCCTCTTCTTTCCTCAAATTTCTATCTCACATTTTTCTGTTAAAAGTCTATTCTTTTCCTCGAGATCTTATAACTCTTTGTCCTGCCAACAGAATTATCTTTCCCAAGGGCAATGCTTGCAGGCAATATATTTCCTTCCTTCAGTTAGTTACATTGCATTCCTCAGTCTTCTTCACTCTCCAAAATGTCCTCCCACCTCCTCCACTTACCCACTCAATTTATTATCCAATAAAGAATGACAAAAGATGTGCCCGGTGAACATAAATAAAGCACAAAACCTTGTAATATCACTTTTGCAATATTAAAGTATGGGTGGCCAGAAGCCTTCACAGAATGCAAAAGCTTTGGTATTTCTGGCTATGGGTTGATACTTTCCTATGGGAAAATATAGATGTGTATCCTTATAGGATACAAGAAATTTGTCACCTAAACATCTATTAAATTGTATAAAAATACATTCTGAAACACACAAAGTCATACTTACATGGGCAACTGGCTGCAATGAATCTTAGGTGCTTGTAAGAGTCCTGTCAGCTGCAAACCCCAAAGACCACTTCCCCATCCACACATATGTATGTATCTTATGTAACCAGGCTGTTTCAATAATTTGTTTAATTTTGTAATTGTATACAACTAATTATTACTCTTAGTACAAGTTTGTGGCAATGATTACACACAGTGAATCTAAGTACAAAATTAAGTCAGACAAGACTTAAGCAGAACCTATAATTATGACAAGAATAAACTACACTCTACTTACTTCACCTGAGAAACCTGCATTGCTCAGAGCAAGGGTCACACAATCAAATGCCCAGAGGTCCTTGCCACCTGCTGGGAAGGAATGAAGCAGGCTGGCGAGTAAGCATGCAAGACAGGACCGTGTTGCAAATCAGTACAATAGTGTGGGAATTTGACCCGGTGTTTCCACCTCATCTGATTCTTTAAGAGAAGTCAAGAAACCAGATTTTTAAATGAAGTAGCCTGAAAATGTTTAATATTTTTCAAAACACTGTGTAAGCCAAACAAAATGCCTCTTACAACTTCATACCTAGAGCATTACACTCCCACCCTTTAGAGCCCATTAGTTGCTCTTTTTCCTGCTCACCATGCCTTCCCTGATCTTCTGATAATAGAACTGCTCTTCCCTCAGAATCCCTTCCGTGTGGTTCTATCAGAGACAAGAGCACATGACTCAGGCCCTAAGTCTTCAGGAGAAACCTTCTGCTAAGAGCCATGAATTTGACTGTGTTTTCCCACTGGGGTTACTAAACTTGGGCTTCCTCGGCCCATCTTGTCTGCCTCATGGAGAGAGCTACAAAGCCATGATGACATCATCTCAGCCCCTGGATACAGCTATCACAACAAAGAGGTCTACAAGAATTTTCAATTACATGAACCAATAAGTTCCCCCGCCACCCCCACCTTTTTTGCCTAAGCTAGGATATGTTGGTTCTCTTCAACCAAAACAGCTCTAACACATCCCTAGGAAACTGTGTTGCATAACCCATTCTACAGACTCTCAATCATATGACGATCTGAGAAGATGTAGGTGCCTTTAATCAGAAAGACAGTTCAAATGCCAGTTCTACTACTTACCAACTGTATGTTCTTCTTGGCTGAGATCTGTCCCTGGATTTTGTGAATTAGCAGATGGAATTAAACATTCTAATATATGATAGGAGTGGTGCTCATCTGACTTTGCCTCTGGTCAGTATATAGAAATGGGGAATTGGCAAACCAACAGTTGTAAGAAGCCCTCCTGGCAAAAAATGAATGAAGCTCTAGACCCAGGAAGAAGAATGAGCTCTAGACCCAGGGATGGTAGTAACTATAAAGAGTGTCTATGAGGACTACAGAAATGGCAGAAGTAGGTTTAATGGCCAGAGGTTTATTCCAAGGGGACAGAAAAATGGGTGAGTTAAGGATGCAATGGCCACTAATAGTCACATTCGCCCACCTGACAATAACTTTAGGTTTAAAAAGTGAGTGAGTGTGTGTGTGTGTGTGTGTGTGTGCACACGCGCTGCTAGCTCAAACAACTTGGGGCACGTGTTCTAAACCAGTCTTCTTCCCTGAAGCAGGAAGCAGAAATGGGTTCTGGTTTTTGCTATTGCAGAGGCTGGCTCTCAGAGATGGAGACTGCTCACCGGAATGGTGACCTGCAGCCTCAGCACAATGGATAAGGATGACAGGACAGAGCTAAGAGCACAGCACCACCTACTCCTATGGCTGCCAGGACAATCCTACTAGCAGAAAGCAGTCTAAATTCTTGTTCCAGGAGAATCTGTTCTGGCCAAGATGGAGGTATAGGTAGATACACTTTGCATCCTCACACAACCAAAGGGAAGACAACAACAAATTTAAAAACAAAAAACAACCAGAACTGCCAAAAAATCAAACTGTATGGAAGTGCAGCAACCAAGGAGTTAAAGAAGAAGCATTTGTCCAGACTGGTAGGAGGGGCGGAGATGGAGACAGGAAGCTGGGGTGAAGGGGATGCAGTAAGGCAGCAGCGGGAGGACCAAGCAGGCAAGATGGCAGCTGGAGGTCCCACATTTGCGTGTGGATAAACTGGGAGGAACAAGAGAGGAGAGAGACAGATCACGCAACCCAGGGTTCCAGCACAGGGAAGGAAAGCCTAAACACCTCTGGCTGTAAAAACCTGAGGGGGTTGCAGCAGTGGGATAAACTCCCAGCCTTACAGGAGAGTTTGTTGGAGGAACCCACAAGGTCCTAGAATGTACACGAACCCACCCACCCAGGAACCGGCACCAAAAGGGCCCAATTTACTTGTGGGTAATGGGGCCACTGAGAGCCGACTAAGCGGCACTGTTCCCTCTCAGACCCCTCCCCCACATACAGAGCCATAAAGCAGCATGTGTGTTGTCCCACCCTGGTATATACCTAAGGCTCTGCCCCTTACAACGTAACAGGCACACCAGAGATAAAAACATATGGCCCAAAGGGAAGAACAGATCAAAGATCCTAAAACAGAACTAAGCAATGGAGAGATAGCCAACCTAACAGATGCAGAGTTGAAAACACTGGTAATCTGGATGCTCTCAGAATTGGTGGAGTATGGTTGCAAAAGGGTGGAAAAAGGGAAGGCTATGCAAAGTGAAATAAAGAAAAATACACAGGGAACCAACAGTGAAGGGAAGGAAACTGGGACTCAAATCAATGATTTGGAGCAGAAAAAGAAATAAACATTCAACCAGAACACAATGAAGAAACAAGAATTTAAAAAAATGAGAGGCTGAGGAATCTCCGGGACTTTAAATGCTCCAATATCTGAATCACAAGGGGGCCAGAAGGAGAAGGGGAAGAACAAGACACTGAAAATTTATTTGAAAAAATAATGAAGGAGACCTTCCCCAACCTGGCAAAGGAAATAGATTTCCAGAAAGTCCAGGAAGCTCAGAGAGTCACAAAGAAGTTGGATCCAAGAAAGCACACACCAAGGCACATCATAATTACTTTACCCAAGATTAAATATAAGGAGAGAATCTTCAAAGCAGCAAGAGAAAAGGAGGCAGTTACCTACAAAGGAGTTCCCATAAGACTATCAGCTGATTTCTCAAAAGAAACCTTTCAGGTAAGAAGGGGCTGGACAGAAGTACTCAAAGTCATGAAGGATGAGGACTTACATTCAAGATTACTCTATCTGGCAAAACTATCATTTAGAATGGAAGTGCAGATAAAGTGCTTCCCAGATAAAGTAAAGTTAAAGGAGTTCATCATCACCAAGCCCTTATTATGTGAAATGTTAATGGGACTTATCTAAGAAAAAGAAGATTAAAACTATGAACAGTAAAATGACAACAAACTCACAACTATAACAACTGAACCTAAAAAAGAAAAAGAAAAACAAATTAAGCAAACAACTAGAACAGGAACAGAATCACAGAAATGGAGATCACATGGAGGGTTATCAGCAGGTAGGGGGAGGGGGAGAATGAGGGAAAAGGTACAAGGAATAAGAAGCATAAATGTTAGGTATAGAATAGACAAGGGGAGGTTAAGAACAGTATAGGAGATGGAGAAGCCAAAGAACTTATATGTATGACCCATGGACATGAACTAAGGTGGGGGTTGGAGGGGATGCTGATGGGGATGGTGCAGGGCAGAGGGGAATAAAGGGGAGAAAACAATGGCACAACTGTAATAGCATAATCAATAAAATATACTTAAAAAATTTTTTTTAAATATAAATAAAATCTTGTTACAGGAGCAGTAACTGAAGGGTGAAAAGTACAAACCTCTTCATCCCAGCCCAGCCGGTCATGCCCAGCTAAGCTCTTCTGTGTGGGGGTGCCCAGTCGTATTCACTCTCTCACTACGCCAACTGTTCACTAATTGCTTTTTATATTTATGTGTGTGACCACACCACGCTCTGGGGCTTGATTTTTCAAAGGCTACTTGCCAACATAAATATTCCGGGTCCAAGATAAAACAGAATAATTAAAAACAGGCCTAGTTATACAATTAGCTGATCATCTCCTATTTGTATTACCAAGTTAAAGAGTATTTTCCATTATTTTGTCTATTTTTCTTATTCACATGAGCACAACAGGTTTTAAGTTACAAATGGAATATCTACTTTTTTCAGGATTAACAACCATGATGGAAGGCAGGTGTGGAGAACGAAGTGTGGACTTTAGAGAAGAGGAAGGTCTGAGCTCAGATTCCAAACTCTGTGACTTACCAAGGCTAACACAATTCATACTCTGTAAGTTACAAATATTATATGACAAAGACAAAATAATTATATAAATAATGTAGTACATAAGAGGCATTCAAAAACTGCACTATGTAATAATAGCATGCTTACAGTATTTTTAGGATCTACTGAGCAAGAATAAAAATTCTATTCTAAATGTAACCTGTCCCATTTCTATTCCTAAAGTTAAAAAGTTTAAATAGGAGGAGAGAGATCTCATCATTTGTTTCTGGAAAGAGAACACATAGCTATGTGGCAGGGGTTGAAGAGGTACCTTCGCCAAATGTGAAGTTCATGAGAGTGTCTACTTGAAGATTTGCTTCAATGCAGTAACTAGTTAGTGAACACCTACCAGTCATTCATTCAGCAAATGTTTTTGAGTACTTCCTATGTGCCCGGCCTGTGCTAGGTTTTGGGGAGTCAGCTGTAAATAAAATAGACACAAGTCTGGTTCTTAAACAGCTCACAGTTTAGCGAGTGAGATAAGCCCCAAGTGGGAAATTAGAGTAGTATTGGGTGTCACAGAATCACACAGGAGACCATGAGCAAATCTCGTGGGAGGGAGGTATCAGGAAAAACTCACTGTGGAGAGTAACCACCACTGAGAAACCTGAAGAAATAAGTAGGACTTAGCTGGAGAACAGGTTCTGGACAGACAAGAACATGTGCAAAGATCCTGAGGTGAAGCAATGCCGTAAAACCAAGAAATTACAAGTGGTTTAGCCCTGTTGAAACTCTGGGCACAGCTTGGATGAGCAAGGACAAAGAGGGGTGAAGCAGAGACAAAGAGCAGAGGGACCGCGCAGTGAGCACTGGGAGCAGGAGTCAGGCCGGGAGGTGGTGTGTGTTGGTCGCCACATAAAAGCCTTCCATCTGTGCCAAGGGCTCCCGCTGAGTCCTAGAGATGAAGGGCAGCTACTGGAGTGTGCGGGAGGGGCACAGTCGGGTCTGTCTCTTAGGGAGATCACTCCAGCTGCAGTGTAGGAAAATAACTTGCAGGACATCTTTCAAATCGTATAAAGAAACGATCTTAGAAGAAGAAAAACACCAAAATCCCAAACCAACTGCTAAAGAATCTCAGCTGTTAAAAATGTTAAATGTTAACAAGTTTTACTTAACAATTTAGAGAAATATTTTCAGAGCCCATGGCTACAAATGTAGCATAATGAAAGAAAAAGCTACATAATTTCAGGTAAACCTTGTTTGTCAGAAACAAGAGAAAATAAGAGAGGTCCCAACCCATCTCCTTCCATTCCCTTCACCCCCACACCTTACAGCCACTTTATGCCCACCAGGTCGGTCTCTGTTCTTCGTTTATGGACCAAATTTGCTCAACAAAGTAAGAAGTTGTCCATATGCTTGGAGAAACTGCTACAATGTGCTGGATAACTTTTAAAAACTAAATGCTAACAGATGAGAACCCGGTCTGACCCCACAGTCAAGCAAAGTTAATTTTAGCTATTTTGTCAGTGGTCATTAAGTAATGAGAATTTCCATAGATAATTTCTAAATTAGAGAATCTAAGACCCTACAATAGCAGGTGAAAACATGAGTACCAGACACAATGATTAGAGTTAGGTACTTTTCAGAATTTGCCTTTTAAAAAGAAATTATGCCATTAAGCACTAAACTCAATGATTAAAATTTCAAAAACTTCTAGTTAAGTCGAAATGTGGTGACAACTACTGGCACATGACCAAATACTAAAAGAATCTGAGCTGATTTAGAAATAAAACATTTGCTTGCAACTTGAAGCAAAACATTTTAGGGTCTATCGTTAAGCCAATCTGCAAAAATGGCATTAAGAGAAACAGGCAAGGGAGGTCTTTTACGCGGCAAATAAAACGCTAAAATCAACCTTTAAAATCAAGATATTGAGAAATGTTTGGCTGCAGCTCACAAAAGACTTAAGACAAAGTAATTAACTATACATTCCTAAAAATTAAAATATGTACATTTTCTAGAATAATGACAAACATGAAAATTTATCATTATTTTAAGACATTTCTTACAAGGTTGTGTGCAAATTTAAAAAAATAATAATGCCACAACTACTTTGGGGTCAAATCTATGATCTGAAAAGGGATGGATTCATTATATTTTTTCTTCTGCAGTTACAAAAAGTCTCTACTTTCCATACTTTCTAAAAATAAAGAAATTTAATATTTCAAAATGGGCTTTGGGTATTTGCGAGTCACCAACTTGCTTAATTATTTCAGAAACTACCATATTTTTATATACGGCATTATTTATGTTCACTGACCAATGTAAAAGACTAGCATACTGAAGAATGATGGAATGGGAGCTACATCAGGCTGGGAGGTGGTCAAGATATTCATTCAACCATTCTTTCCTTTGTTAAACAAACATCTGAGCACTACTTCAGTGCCAGACAATGAGTCCTAAAAAATTTTTAAGTCCCTGAAGAAACATAATACTGTATTTCATCAAATTTGAGATGCCATCAATTGTAAGACTAACTCTTAACTAATAAAGAAAAAATGCTTTCAATTAAATTATGACATAATGCCTTGAATGAATCACATCAGCCTCTCACTGCTTTGATATTTTTTCAATCTATTCAGATAAATTCGGCAATTTTTCCTGCCTTCGTTCAAAATATTGCTTGAAATTTTAAATGTCAGCCTTTACTTACATATCTCAGCATGAAACACATGTTCTTCTCCTAGGAGGTGTCTTCCTTTTTTGGCTCCCACAAAGCACTCAGTAGTTGTTTTTCAGAAAAAGTAAACAAAATTGTGATGATTTCTCCAATAACAAATGTTTACTTCCCTAATACCAATGTACATTTCTCTACTTTGTTTCCATCCTTTATTGTGTGTCCTATAACTTTTTGTCTCAATGCCAAACCATAATGGAATCTTTCTGAAGGCCACTTAAATGGAAATCATACCCGACCTATGTAGCCCTGACACCGTGTACACAACACAATCAAAACAATGGCATTAAATAGGGTCACAATTAAACTTGTACAAGCATGGGCAGTGACAACCGGGCCAGGCAGCCCCCTGACTGACAGCAACTGGAAGGTACCATCAAGTGTTAGACACACCCCCAAAGGTGGAGACATTAAAATGTGAAAAACGGCCCTGGCTAGTGGGCTCAGTGGATTCAGCACCGGCCTGAGAGCCAAAGGGTTGTTGGTTCGATTCGCAGCCAGGGCACCAGCCTGGTTTGCAGGCCAGGTTCCCCGTAGGGGGTGCTCAAGAGGTAACCACACACTGATGTTTGTCTCCCTCTCTTTCTCTCTCCCTTCCCCTCTCTAAAAATAGATAAATAAAATCTTTTTTTTTTTAATGTGAGAAAGTGTCTTAGAACTGCAGCAGTAATAGCCGCAAACACTCCGGTAGCACCGTGAACCGCAGCGGTAATAGCCGCAAACACTCCGGTGGCACCGTGAGGAAAGCACTGTCCCATGTATTTTGCATACTCTGTATCACAAAAACCTGTAAGGTCACAGATTACGTGCCTCTACATGAGAAAACTGAGGCCAGGGGAGGGGGGTGGGTAACTCGCCCAGCACCACATGGCTGGCACGGGTCAAGGCTAGCGTTTGAATCAGGACAGTCTGGGTGAAAACACTATAATTATATAATCTTCTACAGTAAGATGTAACTCCCAAAATAGTTTCTCCGTAAGTCAACACAATTCAAAGACCTTCAGTGCCATTAGTGATGAGTGAAAGACATGTAAGTTTTACTGCTAGTCTAAAATTGACATACTTTAGAAGGAATTTATGAAACAGACACACGTGTACTTGTACTGCTATTTCTCTTTTTTATGGTAATGGTGAAGGGCTGACTGTAGATATAAATGGCCCAATTTGGGGGTTTCACTCTTTTTGCATATATGACAGAGATTTAGTCATTTAAAATTTTAATCCAAAATTAACATATGATTTCAATATGTCAGTTTTAACAGATATTCACAATGCAGAGCACCCCTTATTCTTTTTAAAATCCTGTTCATTTTTGAGGGGGAAAACAATACATTAATAACAGATGTGACATTTTCCCTCTCGACCCAACTTAAGGCAGAATTAAACGTGTGTTACACACTTAACAGCTCTCCCCCGCCCCAGCAGCATCGTCACACCCTGTGGACTGTCGCCTACAGACCCAGTCAGCTGCCGTCCTTCCCAGATAACCTTCCTTCAGGCCAACAGCCTCTGATCACCAGACACCCCAGGTGATTAAAGTAATTCCTCATATTTTATTACGAAGCTGTCCTACAGGAGGAGAGTCAGTAAAGGAAAGAGATCAAATGTGAAGCGTCTTTAAAGCCTTCAGTACTCGTTCTTAAACATCAGTTTTGGCCTGCTTTTTCCTTGCACATGTACATATCCACAAAGACACACGAAATGACCTGTTCCAACAGAAAACATTAAAAAGATTTCTGGGGGGAAAAAGGTAGGAAAAGGAATACAAGTGAAGTTGGCAAAAGTACGCTTAAAAGTGAGGAGGTGCTCAAAGACAGGAGGCTTTTGCCAGTACACAGACTTTTGCTATTATATACATACCTTCCCATGCTGCCCAGCTCTTTCATAACAAATGACAACATCTTCCCACATTTCTAGCTTCTCAAATATCTGAAGGGCTGAACTGGTACATCCCAACTCGAAGAGTAAACTCGCAAGTTGGCGCTAGAAAAATCAAGTTAGGACAATGAACATTTCTTTATGCAAAGGCAGAGCCCTGACTCACTTGCATGTACATCCAATCTGCCGTTTTAAGGCTCAGCTTATTGTAATAAATGAGTGACTTATACAAGTCAACCTCAACTAATTAGGAATTTGCAATGATTCAATACTTACCTTTACTTTATAAGACAGATTAAAAAAACTATACAGGAACTGTTCAAAATGTTCAATATATCAATTTTTTCCCAAGAACTCAGAAGAACTTAAAAAGCAAACTAAGTATTTATTTTTCACTTAGAGACTCTACATATGACATCTCTGATTTGCAAAGCTGGGAACCAATAAATTGATCTTTAAAACTCTAGTTAAAATGGCTATTATCAAAAAGATAAAAGATGAGTGTTGTGCGTTGTTGATGGAAATGTAAATTAGCACAACCACTATGGAAAACAGTATGGAAGTTTCTCAAATAATTGAAAACAGAACTACCAGATAATCTACCAACTCTACTTCTGTGTATTTATCCAAAGAAAACAAAATCATCTCAAAGAGATATCTGCGCCCCCATGTTCATTACTGCTTTATTTACAATAGCCAAGATATGAAAACAATATTAAGTGTCCATCAATGAATGAATGGATAAAGAAAATATGAGATATGTATGATGGAATATTATTCAGCCACACAAAAGAAAGAAATCCTTTCATTTGTGACAACATGGGTGGACCTGGAGGGCATTACACTAAGAGAAATAAGTGAAACAGAGAAAGACAAATACTGCGTGATCTTATTTACACGTGGAATCTAAAAAACTGAACTCACAGAAACAGAGAACAGGCTGGTGGATGCCAGAGGTGGGAAGCTGGAGGTTGGGAAAATGGACGAAGGTGGTCAAAAGGTACAAACTTCCAGTTATAAGATAAGTAAGTTCTGGGGATGTAACATACAGAATGGTGACTATAGTTGACAATACTGTATTACATATTTGAAAGCTGTTAATAGAGCTTAAAAGTTCTCATCACAAGAAAAAAAAAAAGAGGTGATGGATGACAACTAAACTTATCGTGGTACTCATTTTATGATACACAGCTGTATCAACACACTACGTTGCATACTTAAAACTAACACCGCGTCACCCTGGCCGGTGCAGCTCAGTTGGTTGGAGCACCATCCCATAACCAAATGGTTGCAGGTTGAATTACCGGTCAGAGTACAGACCTAGGCTGCGGGTTCAGTCCTGGTCTGGGTGCCTACAGGAAGCAGCCAGGCGCTTACAGGGGGCAACCAATTTCTCTCTCTCCCTTCCTCTTCCCCTTCCTCTCTCTCTCTCTAAAAATAAAAAATATAAAGCAATGTAAAAAATGTCCTCGGGCGAGGATTTAAAAAGCCCCCTATTACAATGTTATATGTCATAATATCTCAAATTTAAAAAAATAAAGGGAAATTGAATTCAAATAAATAGATCAATAAGTAAATAATAAAAATTCCAAGTAGTCGACATAAATGACATAAAATCTATGTTACTATCTCTCCTGCACTTTATGAGGGCATTTCTGGCCCTTTCTCAATCAGGTCTACTGAGATTTATTTTAAGTACATTCTGAAAAACTTAACTACCTAATTTCCCTGTTCTTTTTTTTCTATTGTTGCTCAATTACAGTTGTCCCATTCTTCCCCCATTACTCTCCCCTGTCCCAGTTCTTGACAGCTAAAAATGGATGAATAGTGGTAAGGTAAGCGAAGGTTAACCATATTTAAAAATAAAAATACTGTGGATTTTCAAGTGGTTCTTCCTACAGAAATGAAAAAAAATATATTGGAAAGGTTTAAAAAGTAGGTGAGTTTCTTGAGTAAGTTATAGTTTCATATTAGACAGAATGTGTTGTCTTCTCTTAAAAACACTTTTACTACTCTTTCAAAATTCAGTATATATTAAGAGTTAAGAAGCTAATGGATATGGAAAATCTAGAATTGACAAAATTTGAAAGTAAAGTGAAATATACCTTAAAATAACAAGTTAATATGTTATCAAAATAAATTAAGAGGATGGTCCAATTCTTTTGCATTCTATGAAGTATAGAATTTGGCTATTTTGGGATACTTGACTGGATATTTTCAATAAATGAACAGAGCATGTGGGAGCTGGAATAAATCTTAATGTCAAGCAGTTAAGTAGTCTAAACATTTCATTTAATAAATAAATAAAGTTATGGCATCTAAGCATATGGCTAGCTAGCAGCAAAGACTAATTCTCTTTTTACAATAAAATAAGCTGTTACTTCTTGATCTTTAAAAATAATACATAAAAATGTGATTACTTGCCACAATGGAGAAAAAAATGATTAAATTTCTAAATGAAGAGGGATGTTTATATAACTGCCTAAAAATCCTAAAATCCACAGCTTCCGAAGCAGATAAAATAAACATTTAGCCTAAATTCTATTTGAATAGTATTTAATTTTCCTAATGCTTCTGTTCAGAAACAGATTAAAAGCTACACCCTCAACAGACATGTTTTGTCATAATAATAGCTTAAAGTCTGACACATTTATCTACCACAAAGCACTTCAAAAATTTCATAGGTCATGGTCAACAACATGCCAGAAAGTTCCAGTTGTTAAAACTTTCTCCAAGAAGAAGCTATTCCTTTGAGATGATACAACAAAGCTTTTTAGGTGTCTATGTTTTATTGGGCTCCTTGAATAGATAACGTGAATTCCAATGTGTGATAAACCCCCTAGCTTCCCCTGTGCTTAAGAATATACATGACTCTAAGAAATCTTGCAGTAGGGATTCTGAGTCAATGGATGGTGGGTGGCATTTATAATTCTACAGCTGGCTTGAATGACAACAGTTACTAAGTCATCTAGAAATGTCTGCCAGGCAGCATTTGCCTCCACCTAACATCTCTGTGTCATAGCTTCCTCACTTGCTAAATGGGGACTTTTCACAAAATTGTCTCAATAAAACAAGATAATGTGTGTGAGATGCAGAACAAAACACATGCCTTATACTAAGTGTGCAACGCAAGCTGGTTGTTATTAGTGGTTGTACTTAAGAGATGAGGAAAGGAGGTAAACCGGACCAAAAGCTAGGAAACTCGGGGGCTAGTTTATGAGCCGCTGTGTGAGCAACACTGGCAGAGCACGCCGAGGTGCACCGGGCCTCAGTTTACTTCACTGTAAGACTAGGAAACTGGGCCAGGGGTCTAAATCGCCTTCAGTGTTAAATGTTTTACAAAACAGGGGAACCACACCTATAACCCAGGAGAACTATGGGCCAGGGGCCAGAATCTCACCCGCAACATGAGGTGTTAGGAGCTATAATAGGTAACTTCACATCCTCAAAAAGATTAAAGTAGTCAAGGGTACGTCACAATGCAGAGTATGAAATAAATGCTGTCTCTTACTTTTTATAAACAAGTTGGCTAAAAGGTTCATTCTTTGGCAGAAAGCCCTTAAACGATTTTTAAATATAAAAAGTTATTTTGAACCCTGGCCAGGTGGCCCATTTGGTTGGAGTGTCATCCCGTGCACCAAAAGGTTACCAGTTTGATTCCCTGGCTGGGGTGCATACAGGGTGATGCTTCTCTCTCACATCGATATTTCCTACCCCTCTTCCCTTTCTCTCTCTCTAAAATCAATAAATATATTCTCAGGTGAGGAATAAATAAATATTAAAATTTATTTTGGAAATGAAAGCCTTCTGTGGTTCTATTATTTAATTTTAAGGATACTGTTTATCTAGTTTTAAATTCTTTAAAAAATGTTTTAAAAGTCTAATATCACTTTAATCAAAATAGCTACTTGAAGTAATTGACAATCCCCAGATATTTTTATTCCTTTCAATAAAGTATCTGAAAACAGACATAAATTGAAAGTTCTTTTCTAATGCATTTAGCTCTCTAATGCAAAGTATACCTATGACAAACAACAATGAAAATACCTGAATGGCCCAGTGAGGTTGTACTTGGCAGCAATAGAAAATCTTCAGACGTTCCAGTACAGAGGTAGTCTTGTCTTCAAATTGGTCTGCAAGGGCCTTAAAAGCACACATCATAATCAGCATCTATACATGTAATAACTTAATATAAACAAGATTCTTACTGTAGAAGTTATACAAATATATGTAAACACAATAAAAAAACACAAGTCACTTCAATAAGGTGAGGAGATGTATAAATTTTTCCTTGAATTTCTCTTAAAAAATTAAAATTAATCAACATTTATGTAAACATGCACATTAAAAATTCATCGGAAAAATGTTTTTAAAACTAATATTTCCTATAATAGTTCTTTTAAAGAACTGTCCTTATTAATTAGCCTTTTTTATTTTTTTAAGAAAAACTGTTCTTCAGTGTATCTACTTCACAACCCTAATGTCACTTTGACAATGGCACTTTCTAGTAAAAGAGAAAATTATACGAAGAGCTTCATTTAGGACTATTTTCTCAGGAATGAGGTGAAAGTGGAAGATGGATGTGTTTGAGCGCAGAGAGTGAGTTTCCTTACTCTTCAGTAGCAGAGCTACAGGCTGGACGCTCGTTCATGCGAGGCCATCCGCAGGGCACAGTGGACAGCAGTCAGCTGTCTGCACTGAAGAGCTGCTCTGCTGTACTGAAATACCTGCACTGGCTGGCACTGAATAACTGAACTTCCAGAAGCCACATCAGGAAGCGGACCCATAAGTCCAAGATGGCTGACTCTGAGAAAAGTTACCACAGCCGACTACAAAGTCAAGGGCTGACACCACCCAGTCATCGAGTGGTCAGCCATCGGAAGCGCTCACATATTTAGCACCAAAGTGAATGCAGAAGCACTCTGGAGTTCCAAAGCGAATACATGAACAGCGGCCCTGTTATCATAATCATCTTCACCTGCCTCTTAATTTGTCATACAGTTTATAGCAAGTATCTATATATTTTCAGATATACACTTAGACCTTCTCTAAACTGTGACAGTTTTGGATAATACAGTACTCAAGTTTTCTCTTTTTGCCAGTTGACTATTTCACAGGCCTGTCTTATGAGGATGAGATGGAGACAGTACGGGAAGGTTAATTTTCTAGTGTTAATACACATACTTTGTTTATGTAGAAGAATGTCCTTCTATGTGAGGATGGTGAAGCACCGTGTTGGCAACTTAAGTTTCCAAAACTTCAAGATAGATAGCTGTACTGAACCTGCAATTTTTCTGTAAGTTTGAAATTGTTTTGTTTTCACAAAATTAATTTTTAAAACTGAAAACCTAGAAAGAAGCAGCAGCAGCAGCAGCAGCAGCCAAGTAGCAAGTCTAAGCTTCCTCAGAAGAAAAAAAACGACGAGGATCTAACATATCCCAGCAAAAGCACAAGACAAGGAGACCAGTTTCTGAGCGGGGAAGCTGCTCCTCTCTATCATGCCAGGTGGGAAGTGTATTTGTTAGCTTAAGAATATCCTGTAGAATGAGAAGATACTCATTACATCACTTGTTTGACAATCCAAGATGTTATTCCATCAAGTCAGTCAGAACAAATTGAGACATAACCACACTCCTAAACCATCTCGGTCAAAATATTTTTAAAGCTCTCTGGCCATACTTCAGAGAAACTTAATAGCAAAAAGGTTGCACGCTTCTGCCCAAAGCTGTTTAGCTGTAGAAGGAGAAAAGAGAAGAAAAACCTCTGGCCGAATACATATGGTTACAATACACAAATAAAAGGTTCACTGAATTACTTCATCAAAACGGGCGCAAATTTTTCTTTTTATTGATTTTTTTCTCTCTCTGGAAGAAAAAAAGAACACTAATGCTTATTTAATAAAATAATAAAGCCAAAAGCAACATCACAATACTTAACTTTTATGAAGTCCTAATTACATGCGAATATTTTATTTTCAAACAAAACTCGTGTTGTTTGCTGCGGTTCCTGCATCTAGCTAAAACATATTAAACACTCAGTAAATCCTTGCTGATTTATTAATAAGCAGGTCTGTTATGGATTTCAGATACTTTCAGATACTTTTCGATGATCTCAGAGTAAGTGTCTCTGACACCCCCAGATACTCTCCAAAGGCGAAGACCACAGGAGAGACAGCACAGAACCGACATTTATTTGAGCTGGAGCCCACGAATAAGCCCCTGTGTGCCAGTGCCGTCATGCTTCAGAAGAGTTTGATCAGGACATATGTATGATAAAGTTAAAGGTTAAAACAATTCTAACCTACTTTCACTCCTACACAATATACTTCCTTGCACTTTAAGCAAGGCAACCACCACAAGTAAGATCAACCTACCGACAAAACCAACATTCAGAAGTATACATAAAGGGTGATGGTGTGCTGTTCCTTGCCTGCTTCCCCTGCTGGATTCAAAGTAGCCTTTTTTATTTGCTAATTTAGTATAAATCAGGGACATATTTACAGTACATCTCTAGGTTTTTCAGAGTAGAGTTATTTCTAACAACTCATTCTGAAATAATTCCACTATATTCAAACAACCAAGAATTCCATATAGGCATGGTAATTCCATTACCCAAATACACGGGGTTCTTTACAGAAAAAACAGTGCTGGTAAGTGAAGTGACCTGGCTTCTGTCCTGGGTTTATCTGCAACACGCAAGTCATTTAACCACAACGACACTCATCTATGAAATGATCTCCTAAGTGACCTTTGCAATTCCAACATTCTATGAGTGTATGGCTTTACCAAAAGAGGTTTTGTTGTTTGTTTTTTTTTACATTTCAAGCATTTGGGGAGGTTTGTTAGTTAGAGGCATCCTTAGCTGAACACAAGTATCGTGTGCATTTCTTAAGGGCAAACCTAGTACCCAAATAGCCTGGAAAATCATGGTAGGGTGGCAAGAATGGGACTGAATGACAGTGAAGCCTCAGCTAGTATTGCGTATATTTATGTTCATAAACATGGTCATAAACAATGTGCTCAGTGAGAAACTGACATATTGCAAGCTTTCACTACACCCAGAAATTTACGTGAATGGTCCACCCTTTCACTTGTCATTTTCTCTTTCTAGTTTCTGAATGTCATGAATTTCACACCCTGAAGTCATGGACACTTGGTCACAGTTAAAGCTGGAGGTGGTCTTTAAGGAAAGATGAAAATATCAAAGAGAGAGAGAAAGAAGCAAATATACCCTAAACAGTTGTTAAGAACTGAAAGCAGACAGAGTGTAGCCTAGGAGGGCGACAGACACACGTGGGTAACTGGGAATGACGATGAGTAGAGAGTGAGCAGCGGTCTCGGGCTCGGCCCAGAGGTGGGGAGAGAGCCGAGTGCCCAGAAGGTCAGGAATGACGACTGGTACCCACCAAAGACAACTTTGTGGTGTATACACTACCGTGACAGGAGGCTGCCTTAAAAGTTTTAAGACCCCGTTTTTAAAAGTTGTTTTCTCCCCAAACCTTGCCTCAAAGCATTTATACTTTGAGTGTCCTTTGAAGAAAAGCTACTTTCGCACCTGGATTCCCCAGGCCCCATGCAGAAACATCGCTCAAACTCTCAGGGAGCCCCCGTAGCACAGGTCAGAGGAAATCTCTGTGAAACAGGGAAAAATGAGTAGCCCCTCAGAAAGCAATGATGTGTCCTCTCTTCTTAATGCTCTGTTTTCAGTAGAGAAAGAAGGTCCTCCCAAAGCTAGAGAAGATCAAGACTACATTTTAGAACTAGCACACAGGGAATGATTTAGTACAGAAAGACAATTCTGAAAAGGTATGGTATGACTTAGGCTTTGTTTATCTGCTCATATCTAAAAGTATGGCACACACACATCTTCAAAAGAACAGAGCTAGTCCCTAAGGACCTACCCTTTTATTGAAGGGTATTCATTCTTGCTAGTGTGATATCAAAGTCTTTATCGGTTTTCTTAAGAGCCAAGTAGAAACTAGCTGACAACCTAAAAAGCATGATTGATCTTATGCCAAAATCACCTTGTTGTATTGTACAATCTGTGTGTGTGTGTCTGTGTGTGAAGGAAGGTGAGGTTTATTATAAAAATAAGTATTTAATCAAATATATCCAACAACTGGTCTGAACAGCTTTTGTGACAGCAGTCTGCAGTCATTCAGACCACAGTGATTTACAAACAAGGTGGCCAAGCTAACCGCCACCTCAAACTCCCTAGCCCAAGAGTATTCCCACAAGGAACAATGGGAATGAGAGTTAAAACCTGTTAGCACACCCACTAAGTACCAACGACACCATGAAACCTACTGTTCACCTAGTACTACCTTACACATAGGAAACTGCAGCTCAGAGAAATAAAAATGACTTGCCCAAAGCCATAAGTTGTGGAACAAGTGAGCCTGATTCCAAAGACCAAGTAGACAGCTTCATTAAAACTTTACCTCATAACTAAGTGAACTTATCAGATCTGTGAAAATAAAATGGCAGCTTCTGAATGGAAAAATATTGAGAACTCGACCTAACTGGGTTTTTTCTGAGTCCTGTTAAAACTGGAATGAGGGCGTGGCCTGGAAAAGATTTTCCATTACTGCTTCCTTTTCCAGACACAGAAAAGACTTCAGTGTGTGGGCGGGTGGGAACTGGGCCCACCATGGGGGCTGGGAGGACCGAGGTGTCCTTCTTATGATTGCAGAGCAAGAGCCGGGCACCAAGAGGCAGCCCTCGGGTCACACGGCCCGAGCGTTCCCTTCAGTCAAACCCTGGGCAGGAGTTCTTTAAACTTTTATAAATTATTGAGGGATGCCAAAGAGCTTTAGTTTATATGAAATATAGCCTAGCAGTATTTGTCATATTAGAAAATAAAATGTGAGAAAAATTTAAATATTTATTAATCCATTTTACTGGGTTGGACAAAAAGTCCACTTGCCTTTTTCCATAAGATGATTCTAGTAGCACTTAGTTGTCTTTAACTTCCTTCGAAACAATTTTGTGAGACTGTATAGTGACAGCTGTCATATCACTGTGCATTTTTTAAAAAAGGTTATCAAAATTGGTTAATTTTTGTGTACCCATTTTAATATTGAAGATGGAAGCAAATAAACATTTTTGGCATATTATGCTTTATTATTCCCAGAAAGGTGAGAATGCAAAAATAAGATTTGTGCAGTGCATGGAGAAGGTGCTATGACTCATCAAACATGTCAGAAGTGGTTCATGAAGTTTCGTGCTGGAGATTTCTTGCAGCACAAAACAGGACGATGCTCCACAGTCGGGTAGGCCAGTTGAAGTTGACAGTGATCAAATCGAGACATTGAGAACAATCAACGTTATATCATGCGGGACATAGGCAATATACTCAAAATAGCCAAGTCAATAAAGTTATTGGTGAAAATGAAATGTGCCTTTTGTTTCATGGAAGAAACTAAACAGACTTTTTAGCCAACCCAATTAAATAAAATAATCTATTACATTAACATAAATACATTTTTTATAATAAATACCTATATACAAGGTGGGGCAAAAGCAGGTTTACAGTTGTTAAGTACATGAAAATTTACTCTTGTATTATTATTTATTAATTACTGTGCTATTTTCCATATAAACAACTGTAAACCTACTTTTGCCCCGTCCTGTATATAATTCTTAAAGTCTTGAAAAGTTTGGCAATGTCTTACATTTTGTAAATCTGTTTATCACCTGGCTTCATATGTGACAGCTGAATTCTCACACGTGCTTCTACAGTCAATCTGTTACTACGTGATATTTTGGTAGAAGTTTATGAAGGACATTTAGCCCCATTCAGATATTAGTTAGAAAGGGAGGAGTATGTTAACAGCTTTTTCAGTTAATTGTGGATATTATTCTTTGATAATACACCAAAATTCAACATGTATGGCTTCTCAGAGTTACCTACAATATGGAATTTGAAATCCTATCAATGAACTTTTCTCTGTTACATTAAATACTGTTACAAAAAAATTCACTAGTCTACCCTGGCTGGTGGAGCTCAGTGGACTGAGCGTCGGCCTGCGAACCAAAGGGTTGCAGTTCGATTCCCCAGTCAGGGCACATGCCTGGGTTGCGGGCCAGGACCCCAGTAAGGGGCGCGTGGGAGGCAACCACACACTGATGTTTCTCTCCCTCTCACCCTTCCTCTCTGTCTAAAAATAAAATAAATAAAATCTTTCTAAAAAATTTATTTTAAAAAATGCACAGGTCTAAACAAAAAAAAAAACACTCATTGGTCTGTCTTGAACTTTGAATGGATCTTGTGCTCATGCTTGATTTTTAACATCATGAAGTAGTCATTTGGAAAATGCACAGACCTTTCAAATGTTGACACATTTCATATATTTTCTTAAATTTTTAAAAAATTTTATTCATTTTTAGATGGGGGGAGGGAAAAAGAGAGAGAGAGAAACATCAATGTGTGGTTGCCTCTTGCACACCCACTACTGGGGACCTGGCCCACAACCCAGGCATGTGTCCTGACTGGGAACTGAACGAGCGACTGTTTGGTTCGCAGGCCGGCACTCAATCCACTCAGCCACACCAGCCAGGGCTCACATATTATTTTTAAATTATATGCATTAACATCACCAACAATATCATCAGAAAACTCTCATTCCAAAGCTTACAGTGCTAGGAGGCTGTCAAGTTGATAGCTGCAGATACAAGTTTTCAAAACCTCTCTTTTTTCTTTCTCTTAAAAGCTTAACATTTTATCATGGGTACCAAATACTGTCAATTATTTTCCTTGAAGTTAAAAAGCTCACTTCATTTTTGAGAAAATTTCTGCCAAATACCCAAGTCTGAATACCCAGTTTTCCAGGAGTCTTTCAGGTAAAAATAATGTTCTGTGGGAAAAGCAGCTACTTTCCCTTTTCCTTGAGACACCGCTGTGCCGCACTTCAGCACACTGCACAAGTTCGTCCCATCTCGTCACCGACCAGTGAAAAGGCACAATGACAAGGATAGAGACCTAATAGTATTTGCTGCTTTATCGAAGGCATTTATAAATAAAACTGTTTTTTAAAAATACTACTGTTAAAAAAGAGACAACAGGCCAAAAATGGAGTCACTTGTGCTAAGCCCATATCACCGAACTGAGGCTTATACCTAACCTGGTAACAGCTTCAGCCTCTCTCTGGAAAGGAATCTTAACTGGTCAATCTAGAACTTCCTATTTGGCAGTAGTAAGGTAATCTGCCTCAGAGTCACCCCACCCTTCCCCAAAGAAAGGTGACCCTGTCTGAAATAATCTACTGTTTGCTAGAAACTTCCTACCCCCCAACCCCACCCAACACACACACACTCTTCCTATAAAAGCCTTCAATTTGTACAGCTCCTCAGGGCTCCTCTCTTTGGGACATGCTTGATTAAAGCCAATTTCATCTTTAAATTTACTCAACTGAATTTTGTTTTTTAACACTACAGATGCACGGTGGTGACGCCTACAATGACTGCCGGCTTGGTTTGGGGCCTCTACCTTGATATGGGTGAAGGGGCCAGCAGTTTGACCCCCAGTGCTTCTGCTGATTCAGTATCACCACAGTGAAGGGTAAGTAATATTTCAGTATTATTACAAAGACAGTTTTGACCTGTGGACACTCCGAAATGGTCTGGGGACCCCAGGGCTCCATAAATCCCCCTTTGAGAAGTGCTGCCTTAGGATCATTGATGTAGAGTTTCTCATGCCTTCCCCCCCGCCTCACCCAGCTCCAACTTTCTCCCAAAAAGCTCTCCGGGTCCTTGCTCGGGGTTTATGGAAATACTTAGGAGTTCTTTTTTATTATCGTGCCTTAAAAGATTAGGAAATGAGAATACAAGTCATCTTGTTTACAATCTGCAAGTATTATAACAGGGAAAAGAATAACAAATATTTACCATTAAAATCTAACTGATGTTTTAAATACCTAGTACTGCATTATCCTTCCAAAAGAAAAACTGAAGTAGTTAAGTCTAGTAATAACTATACCCCACGTTCCGGAGTAGGTCTCAGGCATTTGCAAAGCACCTGTTCTTCAGAGAGCTCAGCTCCAACTGGGCTCAGGCTCGGCAGCCCTCACGAACACTCGCCTCGCAGGTTCCTCTGGCACTCAGTCCGCTGCTAAATCACAGCGTTGGCTTCAGACCTTGGAAGATGCCCTTTTAGCCTCTGTTCTGTATGTACTTGGGCGTGAGACAGAAAAGCATCTGGAGCTACTAAAGCGTAACAGCATACCTCTGCCTAAGGCAGTCTTTCCCAAAAGTGTCCATAATCACCACCACCTCCCGGACCCCAAATCTCAGGGAACTAGGCTGAAGAGCCCTATTTTAACAAGCAACTTGGAAGTGATTAATAGGTTCAGGCATGTTTGGGAAACGCTGCATGAAGCTGTTAAGGTGTACACAGGACGCTCTCCCAGAGAAACTGATGTGTCAGTTCTGACTCTGTTCAAACGACTTAAGTGTGTCCCTGCCTAGAGTCTGACTGAAGTTATCGGTTAGTGCCTTCAGGGGTGTGCTTTAGGCGGCTGTACTTCATCCATCCCATTAGTAAATTCCTTGGCTATTACCTATTTTTTCAAATTTTTCTGTAACATTCCAGGGTTTTTACATTTTTGACTGTTAATACATTGTGTTTTGTATCACTTGTCCCACTCTTTGTTTACGAAGCTATTATCATGATGCTCCTGTCCTGGATTCAGCCTGTCCGCAGCCCTCTGGGCAGCTCCCCCTCCTGGCCTTGGCAGAAGCCAGCTCCACTCACCATTTGCATGTGCCTTCCCCGCAGTACCACATCCTGACATCATGTGCATTCCACTCCCCTCCCCGTCCACCTACACCGTCCGTCTGGAGACGCTGAGCTCTGCAAGCCAAGCCTTTCCCACGAGAGCTTCTATTCACTTCCTCCTGCCTGTGCTCATCCAGCCCCTTTCCTCCAGATGATACCCTGTATAGAAGAAGTTTTATAACTGCTATCTTTTTTCTTTTCTCAGCCAGTT
Source organism: Mormoops blainvillei (assembly GCA_004026545.1). NCBI lineage: Eukaryota > Metazoa > Chordata > Mammalia > Chiroptera > Mormoopidae > Mormoops > Mormoops blainvillei. Next base: position 104,928 of record PVJD01003891.1, read on the forward strand.
TTCATATCTTCCATGGAACAATACAGCACAGTGAATAAAGGCATGGACTTCAAAATCCAAGGTAGACTAGGTTTGAATTCCAGCCCAGCTATAAGGCCTTGGGTAAGTTACTTGAGTTGTCTGTCCTTCAGCTTCTTCATCAATCAAAATGTAGACAATGCCTACATACTAGAAGTATACAGCTCCTGGCATATGAGTACTCAGTAAATGGTAGTTAACTATACACAGTTCTGAATAAATAGTGCTAGTCATAATTACTCCAGCAAATAAAAGCATAGCTATAGTCACATGAATAAATCCTAGCATACTTGTCAGTAACTTTGAAATGTTACACCTGGTTATCAATGCAGGCAACCTACAGAACCAGGGTTGAAGACAGGTCTTCATATCTCAGGTATTTGAAAAGCTCAATGGCATAACTCAGCATTCTACACAGGAAGGACTATAATTATCCCAATGTTTTTAGGTTTTTCAGGTGGTAATGATTGCTTTTAGTGAGTTATGAAGAACTGGGCATTTTTATTTTTTTGCACCTAAACTTCCCCTCCTGTAAATTGAGGATAATAACAGTCAACGTTTATTGAGGGTTTACTTAGTACTAGGTACTAGTCCAAGTGTTTCACAAATATTAAGTCACTTGATGCCTCAGCATATGTATGAGGTAGGCACAACTGCTCTCCCCATTCTACAGAAAAGAAAAGCAGCCCTGGCTGGTGTACCTCAGTGGATTGAGTGCTGGTCTGCAAACCAAAAGGCCGCAGGTTTGATTCCCAGTCAGGGCACATGCCTGGGTTGCGGGCCAGGTCCCCAGTAGGGGGCGTGTGAGAGGCAACCACACATTGATGATTCTCTCCCTCTCTCCCTCCCTCTAAAAATAAATAAATAAATTTTTAATAAATACAAATAAGAGAAAAAGAAAAGAGAAGCAAACCACAGGAGGTGGAGGGCTTAACCTGGATGACAGCACATGATCTCTCCTCCTCTTGAACTGAGAGGTATGTGGACCACAAAATCAGGTGCTTTTCTGACAACAGACATTCTGATACTTAAGCAGACAGAGAAAAGTAGAGATACAAGAATGAGGGTAAGAAAATAGAGACAGACCTCAATATCTGTTGGAGCCTCTGACTCCAGCTGTCCCTGTGACTGGAATACCCCTAAACCTCCCGGTTACAATAGGCAATAAATTTCTTGTATTATGGCCAGTTTGAATTGGGTTTCTTTTCCTTACAAATAAAAGACTCCTTACTGAGACCTACTTTTAAATTTTACTTAAGTAGAAGTGTAGAGTCTAGAAAAGCTCTCAACTTCAATCTGTTGATTACAAGCATCTTATATTTAGAAGGGTATTTAATGTAAGTTTTTTTAATATAGTTTATTGATTCTGCAAATTTTTCCCTTTGCCCCCCTCTGTCCAATACCCCTATTCCCTCCAGCAATACTCCCCTTTAGTTCATGGCCATGGGTCGTACATATCCGTTCTTTGGCTTCTCCATTCCCTATACTATTCTTAACCTCTCCCTCTCTATTTTGTACTTACCAGTTATGCTTCTTATTTCCTGTACCTTTTTCCCAATTCTCTCTCCTCCCCTTCCCAGCTGATAACCCTCCAAGTGATCTCCAAATCTATGATTCTGTTTCTGTTCTGGTTGTTTGGTTAGTTTTTTTAGATTCAGTTGTTGATAGCTGTGAATTTGTTGCCATTTTATGTTCATAGTTTTTATCTTCTTTTCCTTAAATAAGTCCCTTTAATATTTCATACAATAATGGCTTGGTAATGATGAACTCCTTTAGCTTTACTTTGCCTGGGGAGCACTTTATCTGCCCTTTGATTCTAAATGATAGCTTTTCTGGGTAGAGCAATCCAGGTTGTAGGTCCTTGCTTTTCATCACTTTGAATACTTCTTATCAGTCCCTTCTAGCCTGCAAGTTTCTTTTGAGAAATCAGCCGACAGTCTTATGGGAACTCCTTTGTAGGTAACCCTCTGCTTTTCTCTTGCTGCTTTAAGATTCTCTCTTTATCTTTAACCTTTGGCATTTTACTTATGATAATGTCTTGGTGTAGTCCTCTTTCGGTCCAACTTCTTGGGGTCTCCTGTGCTTCCTAGACTTGTGTGTCTATTTTCTTCACTGAATGAGGGAAGTTCTCCTTCATTATGTTTTCAAATAAGTTTTCAATTTCTTGCTCTTCCTCTTCTCCTTCTGGCACCCCTATGATTCAAATACTGGTATATTTGGAGATGTCCCAGAGTCTTATTCTATCCTTTTTTAAAAAATTTTTTCCTTCTTGCTGTTCCAGTTGAATGCTTATTTCTTCCTTATGTTCCAAATCAATGATTTGAATCCCTGCTTCATCCCCTCCACTGCTGGTTCCCTGTATATTTTTATTTCACTTAGTGTAACCTTTATTTCTTCTTGGGTCTTTTTAATTTTGTTGCCATACTCAGTTCTTTGAGTTCTTTGAGCATCGTGATCACCAGTGTTTTGAACTCCACATCTGATAGGTTGGTTATCTACACTTCGTTTAGTTCTTTTTCGGGGGTTTTGTTCTGTTCTCTCATTTGTGCCATATTTCTTTGTCTCCTCAATTTGGCAGCCTCCCTGTGTTTGTTTGTGTATTAGGTAGAGGTGCTTTGACTCCTTGTCTTAGGAGCATGGTCTACTGTAGAAAAGGCAGTGGTAAACTGTATGGGGCAAAGCCTTAGGTAATCGTCAGGGCAGGGCAACCCATTTCACTGCTTTGTGGCTCTGTATATGGAAGGGCTCAGAGAGGGAACAATGCCACTGCTTGGTTTCTGGAAGTCTGCCTGGGAGGAAGCTGTCCCCCAGCACTCCCCCTGTTTCCAGTACATATGCCACTTGTGCCCTTCCAGCTGTTGCCCTGGTGCTGAATCCCAGGGGGGTGGGTCTGAGTAAATCCTAAGTCCATGCTGGCCCTTTAAAAGGAGTCTCCTGACAATATGGCAGTTTCTTCTGATGCCCAAACCCCTGCTGGTTTTTATAGCCAGAAGTTCTTTATCTCCCTGGTGCTGCAACCCTGGGCTGCTGGGTGGTCTGGTTTGGAGCTGGAATCCCTTGCTCCCGAGGCATCCCTTCTGATTTTTATCCACCACACGTGAATGTGGGACCACCCATTCCACTGCCTTGTTCCACCACCTCTCCGTGCCACTCCCGTGGCTCCATGCCTCTCTGCGCCTCTCTACCTCTCTCCGCATCTCCGCCCCTGCTACCCGTCTGGATGAATGAGGCCTCTTTAAATCCTTGGTTGTCAGGCTTCCATACAGCTCGGTTTTCTGATGGTTCTGGGTGATATTTGTTTTGTAGCCTAGATGTAATTTTTTCTGTAGTTGTGAGAGGAAGCAAAGCATGTTTACCTATGCCTCCATCTGACCAATTTCTACTTCTTCATGCAGGCCTCTTAAATATTATATCTAAAATAAGTTTAAAAATTAAAAGCAATTTCTCAAATTTTAAAGCCATACCCATTCATTAGGCAACCCAGATATAGCCAAGGTCAACCTGAATCACTAGACCATAGGCTCCACTCCACCTGCTGGTCCCTCTTCAGTGGCTCCATAATGGCACCAGTATAGTCTCCATTCTCACATCTCACATATAGTTATCCATCAAGGTCAATACCAAGACTGCCAAGAATAATGTATGTGAATGTACTTTTATGAAGAAGTCATGTGAAAACAGAATAGAGTGCATGCATATTCTGAGACATTAAAACATAGGCAAGAAATAATTTTTGCAGAACAAACAGCCAGTTTATAATAGAGAAGAAAAGCTTTGTTTCTTGATATGTTGAGAAATATGAGGTCTGTGCAGAAGGTATTCAGCAATGTAATATGGAAAATAGAGACATTTACTGAAGAAGATACAAGAAACATTGTATACAGGACAATGACACCTCAGTCCCCTTCAAAGTAGGCACCTTGGGACCTCACACAATTCTCACAATCACCATCAGCTGCCCTGCTGTATTTTCCTGAATCTAATCAATGGTCTGAAATCTCTTCCTTTTCAAGGGTGATTTTAGTTTGGGGAAAAGCCAGAAGTCGCACGGTACCAAATCTGAGCTGTAGGGGGGCTGAGTTACCTGGGTGATTTGATGTTTGGCCAAAAAACTCTGCATAAGATGTGATGCATGAGTAGGCATATTGTCATGATGAAGCTGCCAATCACCAGCTGCCCATAGCTGTGGCCTTCTGAATCATCAGAATAGTTTTCATGGAGGAATGTTCAAGCTTAACACAAAATTTGACACAGATTCATTGCTCTACTCGCTCAGTCATTTTGAATGCGATGGCCATACAAATGGCATCTACCGCTCCCACTGACTATAGTACAGTGAAGTTGCCATTGTTCACACATGTGCATTCCAGTCCACTCTGCTCGGCTGCCAGGTTATAACAATTTTGCACAAACTGTTCTCATTATATTAACAATGGCTGGACTTTTTCCAGGGTGGACCTCATAGAGTTTCCTATCACTTCTTCAAATGACCTCAAGGGGTAGAGATTAATGCATGTAATTCATCATTTTGAGGGAAACCAAGTAGAAAAAACCTAATATTCCTTTATCACTTTCCCTCTGCTTGAAAAATATACAACCAACCAAACTGTGAATTACCTTTCCCTCTGAAAAATCTACATCCACTTCAGTGTGATCACAGTGACTGTGCTGTTCCTGTTAGCTTTGTCACCTGGGCCAAAGAGTTGGACTGGAATGACGTCAAAGAAGGCTGGTCTCCACAGCTCTGAGATTACTAAAGTGCCAGATGAAAGTAGAAGATTTAATTGAGCTAACTCAATTATTCTTGCTAATATTTAGATAGTTCAAAATTGATTTTTTTTTCAAATTAACCACTCAGAAAACATCCACTGTGTTCCCACTCTGAGAATACAAAAGTAAGATATGGATACTGACCCCTCAAGAAACTCACATTCTAGCTGTGAAAAGGGAAAAGCCTCCAAATAAAGTATAATATAACCCAATAAATGCTAAAATACAGCTATGAAACACCGTCCAGAAATAAATCACACACACATAGGGTCAGCTGACTTTTCAACAAAGGGACCAAGCAGTCGGTGGCAAGGAGAAAAGGTAACGCACATTATTACCACAGTCTAAGTGAGAAATGATGGAGACCCTACAGTAGCATAATTCGCATCGTGGTTATGGGATAAAACTGAACACAGAAAGCCTTTGGTCGTCAAATTTAGAAAGAAGCTCAGGCAGGCCAGAAGCCTAGGTCTGCTGAGGTTAACTTCCCCTCGTGACCAGTGTTCGGCTGGGGGATAGCAGGCGACAGGCAGGCAGAAGCTATCACTTGCCCCTGTGGGAGCACCAAGGAAGCTTCTGGAGTGACATCTTCTACAGCTGGGCATCTTCCTGGGAAACTGTGGAGTACTGGGGAGGTCTTTCCTGCACCCGAGAACATACTGCACTGCCCCCAGCTTAGTATAACTAAGTACTGCATCCGATGGTGGTATTCATTAGCTGCTTTCTGGCAGTCACTTACATAATTATTCTGAAGCCAAGATGCTGCTCATAACTCTCTTCCCCAAACTACGCTACTTCTGCCCAGTGTTCTCCGCACTGCATGCAGAAGCAAATTCTTTTTTTTTTATGGTTATTTATTTATTTGTTTATGTTTAGACAGAAGGGGAGGGAGGGAGAAAGAGAGGGTGAAAAATATCAAGGTGTGGTTGCCTCTTGCACGCCCTGCACCGGGGACCTGGCCTGCAACCCACGCATGTGCCCTGACTGGGAATCAACCCAGTGACCCTCTGGTTCACAGGCCAATGCTTAATCCACTGAGCCACACCAGCCAGGGCAGAAGGGAATTCTGATGTGATGCCTTCACCTGAGGTCTGGCTCTGGTCTAGGGGCATAAAAGGAGGCCCTGTGTTAATACATCTGATATAGAGCTAATGTAAGGTTTGCACATTATCAATCTTAGTACCTATTACATGGACAGTAGGATCATTTTTCTGACCCTGCTATCCCATTCTTTAAATACTTTAACCTGTTTCTTCATGAATAGGTAGGTGCCTCTCCTAATCGTCCTTAGCCTTTTTTATCTCTCGCAGTCTCCCTGATTTCAATGACCTAAGAATAACTCACAAATGTTTAGTTTACGGCTCTATGCATAGCTCGTCTGCTGGGCTGTCACTCTGGTAAGGGTGACCCTGCTCATATTCCAGGCTATGACCTTGTTACTCACTACCACTGGCGGACACTTTCACACGCCCAATGAGCGGAGGTCCTCCTCACTGGGGTCCCTATCCCTGGTTCCTGGCTCTTCACCTGAGATCTTGGTCCCTGACGCCAGCTCCTGAACACCAGCTCTGTCCCCGAGGCTCAAACACACCGCCTGCTTGAGGGCTGTCTCAGACCTTACACATCTTGTCAGATGGAAAGGAATGAGAGAAGGAAGGGACAGGAGATAGGGGCCTATCTGAAAAGGAAGCGTGTCTATTACAATAGCAGTTACAAAAAAATCTTCAAAAAATGCAAGAGAGCATGAAAGGTGCACTGATTTATTCATCATTCAGAGTGTGGAGGCGACAGATTCAATCTAAAGCTGATAAATCAAGAAATAAAATGATATGAAGATATATAATAGAAGCATAAATGTTTAGAGTTAAAAAGGAAACCATTAGAATAATAACAACAACAACAACAACAACAAAGTGGTAAAAACCAGACTGGGAATTGAAAGAGAGTTTAGATATTTTATTTGAGATCTTTCTGAGTGGACTAAGTTCTTTTTTATTTATGCGCAGTAATAAAGTTTTTCATATGCAGTTTAAAAATCAAAATATATTAATTAAAAAGCACCTTCAAAAACAGGTTAAATAAATTATATCACCTGCATTTAAAAGAGTGATATATGGCTGTCAGAATAAACACACTAGATACACAGGTATTGGCAGGCAGAATTGATCGAGTTGTTACATTAAAAGGAAAAAGATAGAAAGCAATATTGATTGCATGACCCCACTGATGTTAAAGATACTTACATTAACTTATGCATACAAAGAGGTCTAGAAGGATACAAACTGTCGAGATTGGAAGGCAAGCAAAGGGAAAAGAAAGTTCTTTCTTTACTTTCCATTTCTGTATTGCTTACATTTTTTATAATGAGCAGGTATTATTTCTAGAATTAAAAACAACTAAGAACAGTGACATAGTTTAAAAAAACAAAACACACTTTGCCACTACTAACAATGTACTTAGTCCAGATGTTACACATAACGCATAACAGAGTGTGGTGTTCCATCAACATAAAAAATAATCTAAAGGATCTCTGTCTCAGGTTATTCACACATAAGCACAAAGTTTAGTGCATGATGCCTGACAGTATGTTACCTGTGGCCAATTTTTCCCCAGTTAAGGCTTTTGCTATGACATTCCTTTAATCATCACTGGAAATTAAACAGCCGTACACATGACCAGTTCTTAAAAGAGAAATCTTTCAACCCCCACGGGAGCAATAATCTCCATGATGGCACCAATCATCCAGGCCTGGGCCCTCCTCCCTCCGATAACTAACCATGACAAGAGTCTCGATTCCGGCAGAGCACAAGCAAAGCTATAGTATCAAGAATGGATTTTTTAAAAAATTTGCTTCAAAATTGTGAAATCTCAGTTAACTACCACCGTTAAGAAAATCAAATTGTAGTATGAACAGTCTCTAGTGACAGAAAAGGGCTACACTCTCAAATTCCCGATTCAATGCAATGTCCTCCCAGAAATCCGACAGTGAAGAAAAAGGTCCCTGCTGGGCGGTCACCTTCAGAGGCAAAACCACCTGGACAGGGCGGGCCTTCACGATTTCAATGAACAGGTTTAAGGGACAACTAAATCATTCATTAGCAAGATTATTTTAGTAATGAACATAAAATAATCTCACGTTAACCCTCAATGACTGAGTGTATCGAACATTAAGTTAGAGCAGTTAACATGACAGAAGACAATGATGACATTCGGTTTACACAATTTTTTTTTTTTTTTGGTTTGGACATAAGATGGTCCATTTGAATGTATGTGGTTTCAGTTAATTTGTTTCATATTTGGATTATATGTATAATGTACGGCTTTTACCATGCGAAAAGAAAAAAGAAAGATGTGATCTTATAACAAAGAAAATGTTAGTATTTGGATTTGGACCTGACAGGGAGGGGGAAGCTGAATGACAGGAGGGAATACAACTACTTTATACTCCATTGATGAAAAAGCAGGGTATAAATAAATACCGGGCAACGTACATCGAACATGCAATAATTAAAGAACTCCAGCCTAGAAGAATTTCCTTGAGATTTTTCAGAGTGTTTTTAGTGGACTGTCCTCAACTCGGAGTTCCTTTTTCCTCTGTGGTCTTATAATGTTGATTTATTTACCTTTAGTGGTGATGCATCATCTTCTTTTTAAGTTCGCCATGCGTCACTTAGAAATCCCTTCCGAACCTGCGATCTTTAGGACCTGCCACTGGATCCTTCAATATAACTGCCTGTTGCTGTGTAAGTTATAGTCCAGACTCTGTCATTAATTAGCTAGGCAACTTGGGGCCAGTCACCTGACCTTATCACACCTGCATTTCTCCAACTTGTAATATGACAAGGCCAAGCTTTTCCCTAAGAGCTCCTCCTAGCTTATTTTTCTTTCCACTTTAACAATTTATCATTTTATCACTTTATACAGCTAAGGAAAGGAACAGATTTTCACAGAAACTAAAATGGAAAATTTTTTAAAACATTGTTTTGTATGTACACGTATTTTTAAAATAATTTTCCTCTTATTCTTCAGGGATGCAGTAACGTCAGCACAGACAGTTATATCAAACTCTGAATCACAGGAATTGGCAAAAGCTTAGATTATAAGGTAAATGTCCCAACACTGACAGAAAATTAGATAAATCTCACATTCATCTTGTCACATGATCTCATTAATTTCCAAAAACTCTGGGTTGGAAAGTGAAAAGATTTTCCTTGAGATGCCACCCTGTAGAGGCAGAAATAACAACTGCCTCGCTCTGTTTTACACGTAGAAGTACCACTCTCTTCATAGTGAGTATCTGGGTGGCAAGATGAAGAGATTCCAGTTATAGTAAGGCCAAGACGGACAAGCATAGTGTCACACCCAAAACTCCAGAAGCACAGATGTTGCTGTGCTGGGGACCCTTCTGGACCTCATCCTGCGCACCTCTTCATCTAGTTATTCTTTTGTATCCTTTATAATACCCTTTATAATAAACCAGTAATAGTAAGTAAAGTGTTTCCCTGAGTTCTGTGAGCCATTCAAGCAAATTATCAGACTAGAAGAAGGGGTCATGAGAACTCTCGATTTATACCTGGCTGTTGTAGCTCAGTGAATTGAGCGTTGGCCTGTGAATCAAAGTGTCCCCAGCTCAATTCCCCAGTCATGGCACATGCCTGGGTTGCAGGCCAGGTCCCCAGTAGGCATTGCGTGAGAGGAAACCACACATTGATGTTTCTCTCCCTATCTTTCTCCCTCCCTTCCTCTCTGTCTAAAAATAAAATAAATAAAATCTTAAAAAAAAACAACTCCTGACTTATAGCCAATCGGTCAGAAGTATACAGACTTGTGATTGGCATCTGAAGTGGGAGACAGTCTTGTGGGCCTGAGCTCTTAACCACAGGGGTCTGAATCCCAGTGTCAGAAGTGAGTTAACTTGTGGGACAACCCCCTAGTTGATGCACAGAGGGAAGCAGAGGCTTCCTCGGCGTGGAAGGCCCATGCATTTGGTGTCAGAAGTGCTGTGATAAGTACTGTGGCCACAGAGCTACTAAGGAGAGCTGGGCTTTGAAGCCAAGCAGTCAGATTTTCAAACCTACACTCTAAATAACAAAGTGTTTGAACAAAATGAAAGCCATCTCATCCTTTCAGACACATAACATACATGCCTGCTTACTGATAGCAATAACAGGTTGGAAGAAAAACAAAAACCGCCACAAGAATTCCTACCTGTGTCTGTCTCATTGCCCGTTCCACTCGGCGTGTGCTTCCTCTCTCAAGTTTTGTCCGCAGGATCAGTGCTGATGTCTGAATGGCCCAGAATTTCGGTTGTGAAAGCAAACACTGAAGGAAGAGAAAAAACAAGTAAAATAAAATGAAGAGCACAGAAAGAAGAGATAAGCTAGTTGATTTTTCTTTGAATAGAACAAAATTAATTCTTCCAAAAATATCTGGATACAGCTGAATGCAGATGTGAAAATCTCAGTGAAAAATAATAAAGCAGGTGCTTTCAAATATTCTTGGGAAGAATGTGGCCACTGGAGCAGAGTCATTACTTAGCCTAGTTGATTCAATCTATTGGCTAAATCCCTTGAAAAATGAATCAAGATCTTTCTGGATAATCGAAACAGTAAGCAGAATATACCATACCATATACCATAAATCATTTTATCTCACAGATTACAATATATATGAGAAAATAAACTACATAAAAATAAATGCTGATGGAGGGGGTGGGGTAGTAAAGGGTAAAGGAGGTCAAATATATGGTGACAAAAGATTTGAGTGTGGGTGGTGGGCACACAATGCAATATACAGATGATGTATCATAGAAATGTACACTTGAAACATATATGATCTTATTAACCAATGTCACCTCAACAAATTTTAACTTAAAAATTATTTAATTAGGGCCTAAAATAAAATGAAAATAAGCATTTTCTCAAATATGAAATAAATTTTAAAAAATCACCCAAATTTGCAAATGAAAACAATTAGAAATCTGGTAACACACACACAGAGTAAGTGGTTCCATCTGTACATTCCTTGCCTTACAGTGAATGGTTTCTCCCCACGAGGCAGGGTGCTAGATCTTCCCGGCCCACTCTCCGCCTTCCGGAAGCTGTGACTGGGGAGGAGAGCCCAACCAGCAAGCCCAGGCTGGTGCAGAACATTCAGGGTGACAGACACTGGACTTCCCTGCACCATCTTCATAGGGGAACCCCCTTGGTCCAGCTAATGCACCAGTGTGAGGTCTAGTGGGAGCTCCTCTCTCCTCCGCATGCACTTAACTTTGCCCTCGGTGGTGCTGGCATGTGGTGCACGCTATCGCAGTTGGAGAACAGGGAGGTGGAACACGGCGCAAGACTGCAGTGGTCTGGGAGGGTGCGAGCACCCACAGGTACACAGCAGAGCAAGTGGCTATCGGCATCAAGGCCATCATGCAACTGGTGAACCAGCAGCAGCCCCAGGCCCAGGTCGCGGTGCTGGGCCTGCTTCCAAGGGGCCAGCCACCGACCCACTTCCTGAATACTGACTCTGGCTTTGTGCACTCAGATGGCACCAGAGCCACCACAACATGTGTCGTTACCTGTACCTGAGCCCCTGGGTTACACGCCTGCTTGCCAAGCCCCGCACTCCCTGCTTCTGCTCCTGCTGGCCCGAGACCACAATCTAAGCATTCACTTTCCTGCAACATTACATTCTTGTTCTTCCGTCAAAAAAAAGAAAAGAGGGAAGGCAGGGAGGGAGGGAAGGAGGGAGAAAGAAAGAAATCTGGTACCTTTTCACTTAACAAATAACCTAATTCATAGATGTAAATTCAATTTAAACTTTAAGTACACAGAATGCCAAAGAAATTAAGAAAGATTGGCCTTGAATATGTACACACAGAATCCTGACACCAGGGAAAACTGCCCACCATCAGTTCAGAGAATGCAATAGAAACCACTGAATACTACCACAAACATGGTGGGAAAAAATGAAAGTTCTTGGTGAGAGAAAACAGGGCAAAAAGTGCTGTGATACAAGGGGGACTGTGTAGTGTAATGAACACAATTTAAGCTCTTTGTTGATTAGTTGGAATCTAACACTGTCTCAGAGTGACCATTCAAGAAAATAACTTTCAGTAAAGAACACTGTGAAGAAAGGGAAAAGGGAAAACAAATAAACTTGCCTGAAAGTTGACTACAGGGATACCTTGTTTTACTGAGCTTCACAAATGTTGCTGTATTTTTTTTTTAACATATTGAAGACAAGACCCTCCACCAGCAAAAAGATTACAGTTGACTTTATTGCAGTGGTCTGGAATCGAACCCCTATCTCTGAGGCATGTCTGTATTTGAGGGTTTTTTTATTGTATTTTTCTCTCATTACCACTTAGTCCCTTTATACCGCCCTGCCTCCGCAATCACCACACTGTCGTCCATGTCCATGAGTCCTTTTTCCTTTTTGCTCAAGCCCTCCACCTCCTATCTACCCCCTCCTCAGCTGTCATCCTGCTCTCCATCTGTGAGTTTGTCTGTATTTTGCTTGTTAGTTCACTTTGTTCATTAGATTCCATATATGAGTGAAATAATATAGTATTTGTCTTTTTCAGATTGGCTTATTTCTCAGCCTAATGTTTTCCAGGTCCATCCATACTGTCGCAAATCGTAAAACTTTCTTCTTTTTTATGGCCAAGTAGTATTTCATTGTGTAAATGCCCCACAGTTGTCTTATCTACTTATCTTCCGATGGGCACTTGGCTGCTTCTGTATCTTGGTGAGTGTAAAGAATGCTGCGATGACCATAGGGGTGCTTATGCTCTTTCAAGTTAGTCTTTTGGGTTCCTTCAGACATATTCCCAGAAGTGGGATCACTGGGTCAAAAGGCAGTTTCATTTTTAATTCTTTGCGGTATCTCCATGCTGTTTCCCACAGAGCTGCCGCAGTCTGCATTCCCCCCAACAGTGCAAAAGGGTTCCCCTTTCTCCACATCCTCGCCAGCCCTTGTTATATTTTAATTTTCAACTCTGAATCTAGGCCAATTTCCTTTCAATAAAGAGGAAAATGAAGTATCAACAGGTTAAACCACTTGCTCAAGGTCACAGCTTCATTAGTAGCAAAAGCTGACTCTAACACTTGGTCTCCTGATCCCAAGAACATCTTTATTTGTTTTTTATCACTTTCTCAAAATGACCTGTGCTCATTTAAATTGTGAAGTTAGGATTACCTCCCGGAAGTGGATGATAGCACCCGAAACACTGGCGGGGTCGGGTAAGAAGAGGACTCAGTAAGGAACTTCAGGAAACTGCCGTACTAAAGGGATAGTGGAAGAAGAGGAGCAGGCAAAAAATAGCAAGGGAGGAGAATCCAAAGAATGGGGGTCTCACTGAAGTGTTAGTTCACTGATTCACGCGAGCGCCCCCTCAGCAGAAGGCGGCGCACACAGGGCTCCCGGGACGGAGCAGCAGGCCCAACGGGCAAGGTCCCTGCCCTCCCAGAGATTCTGCTGGAATGCAATGTCTATTGGGTAATCTTATTTCTCTACAACTAACTCTGCAAACTAAAATACTTTAATTTCCTTGAAATACAGTTTATAAGATTAGTGCATAACCTTATCTTGTTATCCTTCATTATTTAAACCTATAAATAGAATGAATTTGCCAACATAAGAGGTGTATATGCACTGCAAAGACCTGAAAGATAAAATAGAAGACACTACAAAACTCACTCTTTAAAATGCGTAACACTACTTGGCAGGAGGTTTCATTATAAAATACAATCTTGAGAACTTTCAAAAGAAAGAACTTGTTTCGTTAAGTAAATCTGCAAAGTGATTCTACTACCTGCAGCGGGTGGAATCACTGCCTTTTTTCTCTTCGGCTTATTAAAGGGACTGTCATCTGCAGCCCCCTGACGACCAAGGGAAGAGCACTCAGGACCGGGCTCTACAGAGCAACGGGAAAAGTCCCCACTTCAGGCAGAGTTTGATTGGAATCCCAGCTCCACCTAGTGAATGAATGAGCTGTGTGACCTTGGGAAGTGATGGGCCTCCCTGGGCCTCGCATCCCTCCTTCGTAAACAGGAATAGCCATTCCCGTCCCTCACAGGGTTGTGAGGCTAACGTATGAATCGGCGAAGCTTCACAACGTCTCCCAAGGTGCCCATGTAAGGCGCCCGGGGCCCCCTCCCAGGTCTCTCCTCCTGTAACTCTCGCGCCCCTAGCAGGAAATCGCCATCCAGAGTGGGTACAGATGTGGCACTGAAGTCTGAGGGGGGGCTGAGAACATGGTACTCCCAAAATATGGCCCCTTGGCATGCTGAATATTTAAGCTGAAGGAGTTTGAGAAAGCAAAAGCAGGAGATCACTCTGACCCTCCACCCCTCGTCTTCTCCCCTGAAAAAGGTCAGAAAACCCTCCTGGGAGGGGTGCCCTCTTTATAACCTGTGGAAAGGAACGTCCTTGTCTCCAAAGACACACCAAGGTGGAGAAAAATCCCAACAGCGGGAATCTTACTTAAGATCCCCCCAGTCTACTACACTTCCCTCATCCTCTTCCAGGACGGTCACCCTTCATCAGACCTCACAGGAAAATGCTCAGGGTTAATTCACTGTTTCCTCAGGGCTTCATTTCCTTATGAAGGCTCCCATTTCATGCAAAACCAGTATTATATAAACTTGTGTGCTTTTTCTCCTGTTAACCTGTCTTCATCCGTTTCATGTTCAGACTCAGCCAGGGACCCTGAGAGGACGGAAGAACACTTGTCCTCTCCTGTTCCTCCCAACTGCATTGGCCACTTGACCAAAAGCATCACTGCCGACGTGAGAAACATTCAAACCTGTAAAGAATTTTCTGAGTTTATTTGAGCCAAACTGACAACAACTGCTGGGAAGCAAAATGGAGAAATGCTCCAGAAAATGGCAGTTTTGCACCTTACTTCATATATTATAATCAAAAGGGAAGACATAAATGGGTTACATGAAATGCATTGGTGATAGATGAGGGAGGTGGGAGGAAGCAAAGGAGGGAGGGGGACCTCTGGGATTGGATTAAAAAAATGATAGACACACACTTCTTTATACATAGGTGGGCACAGGATAGTTAACAGTCAACAATTAACGCAATCACAATAACAATGAGGGGATTCGTGGTCTCCCTCTGGTGCTGTGCCCATGCTTGAGCAGTGGGGTGGGGGTGGGGGTGGGGGTGGGGGCAGGAAATCACTTTGGCATTCCACAGGTATGTTATAGTAGATGCAAAAGGACAACAGGCGGGCTGAATTAAGGTAAAGGGTGACTTTTGTCAGAGAAGATTCGAGCCTAGGGCATGGCTACCTGCCGTAAACTGCTTTTAGTTAATAAGTTTTAATTTTGTGCAGGCCTCCCCAGAGCTTGTCAGGTTTAGCACATGGCCCCTTTCTTTCCACACTGCAATACACAGATCAGCTCTGGGCTTGTCCGAGTTAAAGCCCAGCTTTCAGAAGGTCTGCACACCAAAAGGGGCACATACTTCCCTCCGAAAAACAACAAAGTCAGACTGTTTTCTCTGCTGGAACAAGAACAATAGTTTGCCTGAGACTTTTATGTGAAGGTCAAACAAAACATTCTCACTAAACACTAAAAGTAAAATGCAATCTGGCAAATAGACATTTGAAAAGCTTTAAAGAAGGAACTGACTGGATAATGATATCACTGAAGAATGCATTTATCTTATATCCATTTGGCTGGGAAATATAAAAACTTGGGAAAGTCTGAAAGGAGGTAACAGTAGATAGGCTATATTTAATACATTTTATAAAACTGCTGCTTACAAGCTAAGAATCAATCAAGATACAAGACATTAGGTAAAGAAAAAGAAAACTAAATAGGAGAGATGTGCTACCATGCTCTACCGACTTATGAAGAAAATTGTATTTTTTAAAAACCTCCAGGCTAACGGTTCAGCAAGGAAGCCCAGTGGAGAGAACACCAACCCCACTACCTGCACAGCAGGCCGGCTCTGCTGGTGGAGACTCAAGCTGCAGTCTGTCCAGACAGATGGGTGGAAGTGATCCAGAGTCTCCAACATGTTGCAGCAAGGGTCGCCGCTCTTAATTCCACGCAGCTTTGGGCCTGAGAATGACCACCCCACTGCCTCCTGCTGGCTTAGTCTCACCTTTCAGGTCTCAACTTAAATACCGTCTCCTCAGAAAGCCTTTCTTGGCCACCTACCTTAGTGGCTTCATCTCTCCCCAGTGATTCTCTACCGGGCCATCCAGTTTGGAATGTTATTAGTCAGTCTTCTAAAGGAAGGAGGTTCTGATACACATGGATGAGCCTTAAGGACATTAAGCTAAGCAAAATAAGCCAGACGTGAAAGGACAACTATGTGATGATTCCAGTTACCTGTGGTACCTAGAACAGTGACGTGCAGAGACACAAAGCAGCGTGGTGGTTGCCAGAGGCTGGGGAGAAGGGAGAATGAGGAGATACTGTTTAATGGGGACAGAGTTTCTGTCTGAGATGATAAAAACGCTCTGGGGACGGGTGATGCTGATAATTGCACAACAGCGTGAATGTCCTTAATGCCACTGAACTGAACACTTTAAAATTGTTAAAATGGCAACTTTTATGTCATATATATTTTACCATAATCAAAACAATAGCACACACATATTACAAAATCACTACTGAGAAAGTCCTTGAAAGGACAGAGCAATCTGAGAATCAATTTTAGTTTTGCTAAAGACTTAAAACAGAAAACAGAAGATAAAAAAAATAACTGTGCCCAAACTGATACTTCACTGTATTTTAAAGCCACTAGCGATTTTTTGGATGCAACACACCGTGCACGTATTCAGCATCTCCTAAACTTCAGAATTTGTTTTCCAAAAGCTGGGTTATTTTAGCACTTGAAAACATTCGGATATATTTCTACGTAGTTAAAGTAGAGTGAACACCATTTTTAATATTTTCATCTCATCTTCTGTTTTTCCCAAAGAATACATATCTACAAAGATGTAAATATTTCATGTTTCTAATTCTGATCATTTATAATTTGCTTTCAATAATTCACTCATTTTTCAAAAATACTCTGTAGATTTCTGAGGATCTTACTCCAGACTGGTCCTAAATAACAGAAATTACTAAAAGGTTGATAACAGAGTTAACTTCTCGTTCCAAGGGAAATACAGTAACTACTCGATGGCAAAAGTCTCTATAAAAGTGGTTCTTAACCAGGATTTTATTCACCCACCCAGGGGAGCAAGTCGCCACCTTTCTGAAGGCAGAGGGTAGGCCAAATCACCCAGAATGCAAATTAAGCTCTGGCCACCCTGCCTAAGCTTTGTTGCAGTATTCAACCTGCCAGTGTAGGGCTTAGCGACGCACCGATGAAAAGGTATTAATGTCAGTTATCTTCAAGTCTAAAAATATTCAAATACTTAAATGAACTTAATATATCCATATGAGAAAGTAGAACAAATCTATTAACAGTAGAACAGTTTGTTAACAGTTTATGTAAGAAATTCTAGTTTGGTTAAAATGTGCTGAGAAAAGGTGCTTTATCAACGTTCCTTTTCTTAAAGATACTATTCTCACAGAATGACGAATGACCATTGCAATTCAGCTGATCATGGATGTAAATGCCTTTCCACCCATTTTTCAGTCTGATGTCGCAAAGAAATGGCTACCGGATCCGATTTTTCTTCCAATTAATGCATTACAGAGCCAGGAGCTAGAGCTAGAGAGACAGAGACAGAGATAGAGGCAGATATATAGACAGAAGCACACAGTGAATTTCCACAAACTGAGACTCGCACCCGGATCAAAAAAACATTACCGGCATGCCACTGTCCCCCTTGTTCTCCCTCTTGGCCATTTTTCTGCATCTCTGCAAGAGCAACCACTACCCCGACTTCTAACACCACAGGTCACTGTGCATGTTTTTCCACTTTAGACAAATGTAATCAATATTCTTTTGTATCTGGCTTCTTTCGCTCAATATGATGTCTGAAAGGTTCACTCATTTAGTCGAATATAGTTGTAGAATGTTCATTTTATTGCTCCATAACATTCCATGCATAAATATACAATTTATTTACCCATTATACTGCTAGTGGGCACTTAAGTAATTTTCGGTTGGGGGCTATGAACATTCTAGATACGTATCAAAATTTACTATTCTGCACATTCTAAGATATGTTCTTTAGGTGAGCATGTACAAGTATTTCTGTTGGGTATATGCATAGCAGTGAAACATACATATATACATATATATGTTTATGTATATGGGCATATACATAGTATGAATACATTTAGCTTTCACAAATACTGCCAATCTTCTAAAAGGTTATTCTACTTGACACTCTTATTAGAAACATTAGAGGTTTCTTGTAACTTCATATCCTTGCAACCTCCAACACGTTCTATTTTTTTCCTTGCATTTTAGCCATTCTGGTGGGTGTGTAGTGCCATTCCATTATGGTTTTAATTTGCATTTCTCTAGCGACTATTAAAGTCGAGCGCCTTTTAATATGTTAATAACCATTTTAATGCCTCTGTAGTGAGTGAATGCCTAATGAGTTCTTTGCCCACTTTTTTCTATTAGGTTATCAGAATTTTTCTTGATATTTTGTAAGTATTCTTTATATTTTATGGACACGAGTCCTCCATCTTTTCGATGGAGAAGGGAACACATTATTTACTTATTCTTATTTGGCAAACACACAACACACACAATGTGCTGACAAGGCACTGGTCAAAGCGCTTTACAAATATTAATGGTATATTTTGATATAAAGAAGTGCTTAATATTAATATAGTCGAGTTTATTTATTTTTTTATAGTTAGAGCTTTATTGTCCTGTTTGTCCTAAGCTCTCAAAGATGTTCTCCTATATTTTTCCTCCAAAAGCTTTATAGTTTTCACTTTTATATATTCAATCTGGAATTGATTTTTACATGGATAGTATAAATATAGGGGTTAAGATAGCTTTCTTCCATATGGAAATAAATCATCTAGTTTATTGAAAAGCCTACCCAGTCCCCACTGTACTGCAATGCCAACTTTGTCATAAATCAGATGAACCATGCGTGTGTGGATCTGTTTCTGGACTCTCCATCTGTTCCACTGGTTGGTTTGTATTTCTTCAGGTCAAAATGTCTTAATTCAGTGTTTCTCAAATTTTAAAGCACATAAGAATAACCTAGAAAGACTGTTAAAACACAGCTTCCTTGGCCCCAGCCGCAGAGATGCTGACTCGATGGGCGCTGAGGCGGAGCCAGGACAACTGCATCTCACAAGTTCCCAGGTGATGCTGAGGCTGCGCGGCCCAGGACCGCGACAGGCTGAGCACTGTCTTTGTTCGGGCAGCTCCCAGCAGGGCCGCTGCCGGGCAGTGGCCACACTCCAGCCCCATCCTTCTTCAACACTGCTCATCGTCCTTTGCATTTCCATACGAATCTTAAAGTCAGCTTGAGTTCCACGAAACCATAAAACCACCAACGCTACCGCCAAAAAAAATTAAACTGCTAAGATTTTGTTAGGGAATACACTCGTTATGTCTGTTAATTTTAGGAAGCTAGAAATTTTAAAATATTGAGTCCATGAACACAGCATATGAACACTATCACTTTAAGATAGGCCACCTGAGCTGACTCTAGGACACGTTACTACAAAATGAACTGTGGTCATCTAACATCTGAAGAAACTGTTAACTGCTTGAAAAGGCTGGCGAACGCCACTTTACCTCACACTAAAAAGTAAATTTTAACATTATGACACACTACATAAAGATAGGTATCATTTTATTTAGCTAACAATTTCTGACTATATCCAACACAACCCGCATTCCCAGAAAAGCAGCAAAGAAAATTCTGTAACACCATCAGAGAAGGTCTGGAGTGTTGTTTCTATTAAAAGCAAATTTCCTTTTCATTCTTATCACTGCACATTTCACATAATCTTCTTCCAGAGGTCACCTGGGTGCTATACACGACAGGCGGCCAGCCTGCCCTTTAAACACGAAGGAGCTTTCAGACGGCCGCTTTTCCTCACAGAAGCCAAAGCCAGAGCCCGCTCGGGGTTCGCCTTGGGCGGGGCGTAACTGCATGGCTGTGACGCCGAAGCCGAGTCCGACGACGCCCACCCAGGTCAGGCTGGCCTGACAAAGCAAGGAACGAAGAAATACTATAAAAAGAAGAACAAGTCCCCCTTCTTAATGATGGATTGAAAAGATTATTCATTGTTAAAATCAGTACCAAATGAAAAGTAGAATAAAATCAAATAAAATCAGTACCAAACAGCAGTAAGTTTAAATTCCAAATTCAGTCTATAAATTATTTCCCCGAAGTGGAACGGTGGTCCTCATTCCCTGTCCTTGCTCTCTAGACCATTTAAAATCTATCTCAAAACTGTTTTCTGCCCTAGCTGGTGTGACTCTGGACTGAGCGCTGGCCTGCGAACCAAAGGGTCACCGGTTCAATTCCCAGTCAGGCCGTATGCCTGGATTGCGGGCCAGGTCCCCAGTAAGGGCATGTGAGAGGCAACCACACATTGATGTATCTTTCCCTCTCTTTCTCCCTCCCTTCCCCTCTGTCTGAAAATAAATAAATAATATCTTAAAAAAAAAAAAAAGCCAAAGAGCTTCAGCTTAGATGCTGGCCAGAAGCAGAAGAACGTGGCCATGGGTTTGAACGAGACACCTCAATATTAAATGTGTTACCATCCTAGCTAGAAGGCCAATATATTTCTCCTATCTGGGGACCATAAGCCCCACTACAGGGCTTTTCTTTCTTAAGGTTTTTTTCCTTTACCTTATATTAATGCTTTCTATCATCAATGATTCTGCTTCTCACCGGCCTAATGAAATACAATGCGATTCACTTTAAAGGTAAAATGTGTGCAATGAAATCAGTACAGTTTAATCTTTAAAATTGTTTATCAAATAGCATTTAAATAATCGCGCTATTGCTCAAAATAGTTTTTAGGTCTTTCTTTCTTTCTTTCTTTCTTTCGAGAGAGGGGAAAGGAGGGAGAAAGAGAGGTAGAGGAACATGGATGTGCGAGATACACACTGATTGGTTGTTTCTCACACACCCTCAACTGGGGACCCAACCTGCAACCCAGGCATGTGCCCTGACCGGGAACTGAACCAGCAACCTTTCAGCACACAGGCCAGTGTTCAATCCACTGAGCCACACCAGCCAGGGCAGTTTTTAGATTTTATTTTTTATTATTTATATATACAGAAAATTAGAAGTAACTAAAATCTAAGTTATAAAGTATAATAACAAACACCTATGATACGAGACTGGCTTTTTAAGAAATTAATTAACTTATTTATTTTTAGAGAGAGAGGAAGAGAGGGAGAAAGAAAGGGAGTGACACATCGACATGCCAGAGATACATTGATTGACTGCCTCTCCCAAGCCCCCAACTGGGGATCTGGCCTGAAACCTAGCATGTGCCCTGACTGTGAATCAAACCGGCGACCTTCTGGTTGGCAGGCTGGCACTCAATCCACTAAGCCACACCAGCCAGGGCAGGACTGGTTTTTGTAACTTATTATTACATTTATAAAACTCATCTGTGTTGTTGCTTATAGCTATAGTTCATTTATTGTTACCTCACTGTTGTGTATTTCACAATTGTGATATAAGGTAAGACAATTTACCCATTCTCCTGTCAACAAAGATTAAGGTTGTTTCTAGTTTGTTTGGCATTACAAAACAATGCTAGAATCAAACATTCTTTTACATGTCTATTGATGCAGATGCACGAGTTTCTTAGGTATACTCCTAAGACTGGAATTTCTGGAATACCTGTTATACACAGCTTGGTGTTTTACATCTCTCTCTGGTATGTTGATAAGCACAGGTTACATTTTTCTTTAATCTTATTTTTAATTTCAAATTATTTCTAGAAGTTATATTTTCTCTCCTACGTCATAAAAGCCTAATAAGTAACAGAAGTTGTTCCGCTACTTTTGTGATTACACCCTGTATTTTTTTTTAAGCGTTCCATACATAGCTGTTCTGTATTATGAATCAGAAAACTGCAACTTGGCCTTTTGTGCATTATTTGGTTTTTTGTTGACTCTCAGTCACAGCGGCTTGCTCACTTCTGTTTGTTGATCTTTACATGTGAGTTCACTGCTCAGTTCTGATTTGGATTAGAGATGTTTTCTTCCAGAGATTGCCTTCTGCAGCCACAGCCAGGCAGCACCATGAATTTAGGGTCACTTCACCATCCCAAGGGTCTTGGCTCAGTGGAAGGCTCTAAAGTGTTATTATTTCAGCAAACTCTACCCTTCACGGCTGCCTGCCCAGGCCCCAGCTCCCTGCCTCTCATTTCTGGCCCCAACCCCAGCTGCTAATTTCTCTCTGTGCATACATGTATGTATGGAAGGCATGTGGGAAGGCTCCTTAGACACCTCCTCTGCTTCTTGGGATACTAGCAATGTCTTAACGAGTGCCCTTTCCAGGGTTTAACTGTTCTGCAGCTGGTGGGCTCCCAGACCACCTTGTCTGCCATATTGCCAGAAGTGGAAGCCTCTGATCTCTGGTCCTTGACTCTCCTTTCTTTCTTGTAAGCTCTGTCATTAGGTTTATTTCGAAACTTCTCCCTATTTCCTTTGCTACTAAAGACAACGTGGGGCAAGACGCTAGGTTGAAACCCAGTGAGAGACACCGGCAGATTGACATAAGTTTAACGGTAGCCTGAGCACATCCCATACAGCCTGCTCACATCCACAACCCAAATAAGAATGATTGTATAGCCATGAGGCAATGATGGGCTTTTCTCATTTTCTATATAGTTTTGTGCCAGGATTCTTCTCCTTTAACTTTTTATTTTCAAATTTATTTTTTCTTTCAGAAAAACTGTGAAAGTAATACAAAAATTCTTGTATATATATCCTGTACCCATTTGTTCAACTTTTACCATACAACCAATACTTTAGTCTCCAGGCCTGACACAGGTTCTACTAAAAATGGCATTTGCAGATTTAAAATAATTAAATTCTACTAGTTAGCTATTTTTATATCCATTAACACAAAAAGCAGCTTGAAATCACATATTAATATCTCACTTTATTTTAGATGCCAACTACCTATACTATTGTATACACAAGTTTCCTGACCCATAAACTCTTAAGATTTTACATTCATCCTAGCTATTCATCTGTTTGCTGTGTATGTTGACTCTTAATCATGAGGGAGAAAAATTCAACAAACATTTTAATATCAACAACCTGTGTTAGAAGTAACCCCACCCAGAGCTCTGCACAGTATATTCCACTACTTAAATTTTGGAGTTTCTTTCGAACACAGGTTTGGTAAAAGCTAGCCTGCTTTTGCCTTAAAAAAGTAATATGCTTCATACCAAATATGGGGACTGAGCAATTTCCTACTGGGAATTTGTTCTCCTTCTACAATACATTCTTTCCACTTAATACATTACGTAGGTTGAGTATTTTGTGCTGTACTTCTGAAATCGATGACAAGGACAAATCTACGCTGAAACCAAAATCGATTGTGATAAACTAATCAATCTTACATGTAGTAGCTCTAAATAATGTATATGCATTTTCCCGTTTAGGATATTCTTAGTGACTTTACTGAAATATAATATACATACAATAAAACGAAACCATATTTAGTGTAGTTTGATCTATTTTGACAAATGTGTACACCTATGTAACCACCCCGCAATTGATATACAAAATTTCCATCAACCCAAAAAGTTCCCTTGCACCCCTCTGCCGTCAATACGTGACCAATGTTCTATCACTATGCTTTCCTTTGGCCTATTTTAGAATTCCATGGAAATGAAATCATACAATCTGGCTTCTTTAACTCAAAATCACGTTTTTCTGATTCACCCACACTGTTACACATATCAGTAGTTCATTTCTTTTTACTGCTGAGAATTATTTCTTTAGATGAATACAGGGCAGTTTCTCATTCGCTTGTTGATGGACATCTGGATTGTTTCCAGATTTAAGCTATTACGGATTGAATAACTGTGAACACTGGCGTGTCCGCCTGATAAATACCTAGAGGTAGAACTGATGATTAACTTTGTTCCAAAGTGGTTGTACCATTTTGCATTACATTTGCAATGCATGAGAGTTTCAAAGTGGTATCTTGTGGTTTTAATTTGCATTTTCCCAATGATTAATGCTATTAAGCATTTTTTATGCTCTTGAGCATCTGTTCAAATCATTTGTCCATTTTTAATTGGTTTGTTTGGCTTATTATTATTGAGTTGGAAAGAGTATTTATTCTGGACACAAGTCCTTTATAAGATATACGTACTGTAAATATGTTCTCCCAGTCTGTGTCTTGTCTATTCATTTTCTTAATAATGTTCTTCAAAGAGCAGAAGGTTTTAATTTTAATGAAGTCCAATTCATCTTTTTATCCAATTTTTCTTTTATGGTTCATGCACTTAGTATCCTAGTTAAAAACTGTTCATTACCCCAATGTTGCAACAATTTTACTTTAAGGAAACATGAGAAAATTGTTATAACACTGGGGTCAATGATTTAGGTTAATGGTTGACTTTTATATATAACTTCCTTTGTGATTTCTTCACTGGCCCATGGACTAAGTATGTTGTTTAATTATTAGGTTTCCAAATATTTTGTGATTTTCTAGGTCCCTAATAGTTATTTAACTCAAATTTAACTGTTAAAGAAAGAGAATATACTCATTATAATGTATTGAGACTTGTTTTACTGGCCTAGCATATGGTCTTGCTGAACATGTATACTTGCAAAGAAATATATGAGGGGGGACCCAAAAAATACAAGAATTATCTTCTGTAGGGCAAGCCCCTTATAGTACAGGCTTCGCCCACTAGGTGAGTGTTCTAGAGACCCATCTGTATCAATGTATCAGATGGCGTTGTTGTGAGAAGCTGCGTTTGTTCGGCTTCAGTAAATTTTTTTGAAGGCTCTTTCAAACTCGTTTGTGCATTTCATGATGGGTGATTTACCAGGGCACCTGCCCACACCATGCTGAGTGTTCAGCAGTTTTTGACCAAAAACGGCAGGACCCCTGTGCCCCACCCTCCCTATTCACTCCATCTCACCCTGAACGACTTTTGTTTACCTGGATGAGAAAAGTCCTCAATGGGAAATACTTTGCCAATGTAGAAGAGGTAAAACAAAAAAATGGCAGAAGCACTAAAAGGCATCAAAACTGACGAATTCAAAAACTGTTTTGAGCAGTGGGAAAAAAGGCGTCAACAGGGGTATTGCATCAAATGGAGAATATTTTGAAGGGGACTGAAGTTTAAACATGGAAGAATAAATACACAGGCCCTGGTTGCTGTGGCTCAGTGGACTGAGTGCTGGCATGTGAACCAAAGGGTCACCAGTTTGATTCCCCAGTCAGGGCATGTGCCTGGGTTGCCAGCCAGGTCCCCAGTAAGGGGCACACAAGAGGCAACCACACACTGATATTTCTCTCCCTCTCTTTCTCCCTCCCATCCCCTCTCTCTAAAAATAAATAAATAAATAGATTTTTTAAAAGAATATATAGTTTTTAATAAATAAATTCCATTTTTTGGGTCCCCCTTCATATTCAAATAACAACTGACCCTCCATATCCAGGGGTTCCACATCTGTGGATTCAACCAACCAAGAATCAAAAAAAAAAAAAATACTCTAAAAAAAATGTTATGTTGTTGCTAGCTTGTAATATGTATTGAGACCTATGAGGGCTGTGACTATATCGGTCATTTACAGACTTATTTTTCTTGTCATTTTACCCTAAACAATAAAGTATCACAACTGGTTATATAGTATTTACATTCTATTAGGTTTTATAAGTAATGTGGAAAAGATTTACAGTATACAAGTAGGTATGTGTTAAGTTATATGAAAATACTATTTTATTTTATACAAGGGACCTAAGCATCGGTGGGCTTTGGTATCCGCAGAGGGTCCTGGAACCAAGCGCTGGCAGATACCTAGGGATGACTGTGTGATGAGTGCACGGCTCTGTAAATACCAATTAGGTCAAGTTGGTTGGTACCACTGTACAAATTATCATTGTATTTACTCACTGTTTTTGTCTAGTTGTTCTATCAGCTGCTGAGAGGAGTGTTGAAATCTCCAGCTATGACTGTGACATTGTCTATTTCTCACTCTCATTTTGTCAATTTTGGCTTCATGCTTTGTGTAGCTATCATTGGGCACATACACATTTATGATTGTTATGTCTTTCTGGTAAATTTTCTCTTATTATGAAAATAGCCCTGTCTCTGGAAATATTCTTTGTAATGAAGTCCATTTTATCTGATATTAATTTAGCAAATCCAAACTTTTTATACTTAATGTTTACATGGGATATTTTCTGTTCATTTATTTTCAACCGGAATGTTTTTATTTAAAGTACATTTCCTAGAAAAAGCATATACATGTGTCTTGTTTTTCCATTCTGATAACCTTTACTTTTATTTGGAGTATTTATCCTTTAGCATTTAATATACTTATAGATTTGGCTGCATTTATTTTTTGTTCCATAGTAGTGCCTTGCCTGCCTTCTTTTTGGGTTACTGAAAATATTTCAGGCTGCCATTTTAACTTATCATTAGATTTTTAGCTAGATGCTTTTGCGTTTTTAAGTGTTGCTCTAGAATAACTATCTTTATTTATTCACAATCTACTTAGAATTATCGTGTAATCCTTCACATAAGATGTAGAAAACTTGTAATCACGTATGTCCATTTATGCGCACCTGTATCTTTTCTACGTAGTCTGGAAAATACCAAAAGATAAATTTATAATTTGTTTTGAATAGAAATATGTATTTTAAAGACACAGTAAGGAAAATGATGCTCTCATATATTTATCCAGATGTTTACCATTTCAGATGTTCTTTATTTCAAATTGAACATATGAGTTTCTATGCTGGATTATTTCACTACAGCCTAAAGGATTTCCTTTAACATTTTTATGGTACAGGGCTGCTGACAACAAATCTCTTAGTTTTCTTTTATCTGAAAACATCTTCATTTGGCCATAATTGTTGAAAGATATTTTATTAAATATAGGAATAGAATTCTCGGGTGATACCTTTTTCTTTTAGCACTTTAAAAATGCTGTTCCATTGTCTTTTGTCCTACACAGTCTTAGGGGAAGTTGGACACATTTGCAATCATTGCTTCTGCTTATTTAATGTCATTTTTCTGTTTCATTTCAAGACATTTTCTTCGTTTTATCTTCACAAGGTTGACAGGCGTACTTAGGCATGGTTTTCTTTGCTTAGCTCTCATTGTGCTTCTTGAATCCATAAATACAGGCATATCTTGTGTTATTTCACTTAGCTGTACTGCACTTCACAGATGTTGCTTTTTTTTTTTTTAAACAAAGTGAAAGCAAGACCCTCCACTAGCAAAAAGATTACGATCACTTCACTGTGCTACTCGCTTTACTGTGGTGCTCTGGAACCAAATCTCAATATCTCTGAGGTCTGCCTGTATATGACTTTCAGACATTTTGGGGAAGTTTTAGCCATTATTTCTTCACATATTTTTTCTGCCCTATTCTCTCCTTTTGACACTCCAGTTATATGTGTGTTAGGCCTTTTGAGACTGTCCCACATGTCCAGTAGGCCTTGTTTATTATTTTTTATCTTTTTTATTCTCTGTTCTTCAGACTAGTTTCCATTGATCTGTCTTCAAGTTCTCTCTTTCTTATGTCCTTTCCATTCAATAGTTAATATCATCCAGAGAATTTTTATTTCACACGTGTTCAGTTTTAGGATTTCGGCGTGGTTCTTTTTTTCATAGTTTCTATTTTTCTCTACATATTCCTCTCTTTGTGACTTCGCGAGCATTTTCCCTTTATGTCACTGAGTATAATTAAAGGACCTTTTCCCTTTTAATCCTTCTGCTAATTCCAAACATCTAGGTCATGTTGCAGTCAGTTTCCATTTGACTGTCTTTTCTCTTATAAATGGTTCACATTTTCTTCATTCTTCATTTGCTGAGCAACTCTAAATGATATCCTACATATCGTGAATGTTATATTATTGAGCACAATTCTGGTCACACTGTTCCAAAGTTCTTGGCTTTCATGTTTTAGCACAGAACTTGGTTTCACTAAAACTGCAACACTCAGGCTGTTCAAACCTCATCTGAGTTCCTTAATCCTTAGTTGAGCTACTTGATGTACGCCCTGCACATATGTAGCTCAGGGTTGACCCAAACGCAGGCAAAGTTTACATACAGAACATAAGAATCCTCATCCATGGTTCTCTCCTTTATGAGATGCCCCTGCTCCATTCCAACAGCCATGGTAGTCCCAAACTCTGTCCTTAAACTTACAGAACTGCTATCGAAGTTTTAGTTGCCTTGCATTTTAAGATACTGAGATTTAGCCACAGGAAAAAAACAATGTAAACAAGAAAGTCACCCAATATCATTCCCTTTTTCCAAGTGAAAATCATCTCCAGAATCATTCTGCCTTTGGTCCTGAGTGTAATCGGGTAGTTGATTTTTTGTTTTTTTTGTACTTTGTCCATAGTTTGTAATTTTTATCTGATGAAGGACAGTTCCAATCAGAGCTTATTTGGCCATCACATAAGCAGAAATTCTCCAAATAAATTTTAAAATCAGCTTCTCAATTTCTGCAAAGAAAAAAAAGTGCCTAGTGGAATTCTGACTGCTATTTAATTTATAGCTCATTTTTGGCAGCACGGCCAATTCAGCAATATTAAGCAGTACAATCCATGAACACTGTAAATGTGTCATATACTTAGAGCTTTAATTTCACTCAACATTATTTGTCATTTGGGGTATACAGGTACTATACTTCAATTATATTTATCACTAAACATTTCATAATTATCCTAAGTGGTTTTAAAATGTCTTTCCCAATTATACATTTCCAATAACCATATAAACATGACTTTTTAATAGTGACCTTATGTTCTCAGACTTTGCTTATTAGTTCTAGCAGCTTTCATGTCACTTCTTTATGGTTTCCTATATGTACAATGATTATTTATGCATAATAATAAATTTATGTATTCCCTTCTAATCTGAATACCTTTTAGGTCTTCTTTATATTTTATTGTAATCGCTGGAATTCCCAGTCAAATGGAGAACAGAAGTGCCTTTTTCCTGATCTTAGCTGGGGGAAAGATTGTTTTTCATCAACAGTGATTTTAGCTACGGATTTTTCCATAGATGTCCTTTGTCAGGTTGACAACCCCTTCTATTCCTAGTTCACTAGAGTTTTTATAATAAAAGTCTGCTGAATTTTTCCAAATGCTTTTCTGTTTCTACTGAGATAATCACGTGGCTCTTCTATATTATACTAATAAGACGAATTGCATTGATTGTTTCATATTAAACTGTGCATTCTGAGATCAGCACTATTCGGCCATGACTTATTATCCTTTTCATATATTTGTTTCATATAGTCTGTTCAGTTTTGCAGTTGTTTATAATCTGATTTCAAATCCAGTACCAGTTACTCCAACATGACTGAAACAAAACCCACAAATAAGTGTTAACCTTAAGCCATGGTAACTGTGAAGAAAGAAGTAACAGTTACCAAAGTAGATGGTGGTAAGGGAAGAACCTTGTAAGACCCCACAAATGACTTGTAAAAATCCTAGTACTGATTCTGTCTGTTCCTGAGATACGATATGTAACAACTATCTCCATTCAACCCCAGTCTAAAAATATTTACTGAGCTTCTGCTTTGTAACAGTTAACCTACAAACTGATATAAAAAAATAAAATATAGCCATCTCCTGCTTTTTTAAAAGTTAGCAAGTTATAACCCAGAGATAACTACAAAGTCCATTATTAATGAATGCCTATTAAATTAAAATGCACAGAGTAACATTTTGGGAAACAAGTATTCAAGCCACAAAGAAATTCAAAATTCTGAGCTATCTGGCTTAATATATTGTAGAACATGTCATCATGTAATGCTAACGCAATCAGAAGTCTTGTAGCTATCTCACCAAGTTATATCACTGCCCTGATCTCTGTGGATCAGTTGGTTGCATCTCCCCACAAAGCAAAGGTTGTGGGTTTGATTTCCAGCCAGGGCACATGCCTGGGTTGCAGGCTTGGTCCCTGGGCTGGGCACATACAAGAAGCAACTAATCGATATTTCTCTCTCACATCGATGCTTCTCTCCCTCTCTCTAAAAAATAAATAAAATATTTTTTTAAAAAACAAAGTTATATTGCCTATCTTTAAAAATTAAGAAATGAGCCCTGGCTGGTGTGGCTCAATGGATTGGGCGCTGGCCTACAAACCAAAAGGTCACAGGTTCAGTTCCCAGTCAGGGCACATGCCTGGATTGCAGGCCAATGCTTCTCTCCCTCTTTTTCTCCCTCCTTTCCCCTCTCTCTAAAAATAAATAAATAAAATATTTTAAAAATATAAAATAAAAATAAAAATTAAGAAATGAGTATGTACCCTAGCTGGTGTGGCTCAGTGGACTGAGTGCCAGCCTGCAAACCAAAGAGTCGCTGGTTCAATTCCCAGTCTAGGACACATGCAGGCCAGGTCCCCAGTAGGGGGTGCACGAGAGGCAACCATACATTGATATTTCCGTCTCTTTCTCCCTTCCTTCCCCTGTCTCTACAAATAAATAAATAATACCTTTAAAAAAAAAGGAATGAGTATGCTCTAGAAGAAAAATAGGTGATCATTTTAATCTATAAAAGTGGCTAACTATTTTATGTTAATAAAGAAGTAGTTATTAAATAGCTTTACATTTAATAGCAGAAAGAGAAAATACATACAATATAATGTGTAACTTCCAAAGTCTTTTTCCTTTTTTCATTTATGGAGACCTTTGGCATTCATGCAGACACAGTCAGAAGGCAGTTTGCCAGTGTCAATTCACACTTAGGCAAAACCTGTGCCAATGAAAACTGAAGCACCTGTCTGAATTAACGAAATTGTTCCCGTTTTCAACAATGAAAGGAAATTAAAAGCATTACTTGAATGTCACTGACTTGGCTAATCTGAAAGGAAATAACGTGGATAACACAGCTAATTTTAAAGTATCGAGGCGACACGACACAAAGGCTCTCTAAAACAGTGTGGGTTATTTTTACTATGACTCATTCAGTTTTCCTGAAATGTGTGGATATAATATCTCAGGAATAGCACTCCACAGTGACAACTTAAAAAAAGTAAAGTATTCCTTTCACAACAAGCTTCTGACCTTGCTGAAAAAAAAAATTTTTTTTCCCAACACATCTCACATATATTTCAAAATGCTGTACTAACATGAAAACACTGGCAAAATATCTCCAAAAGAAAAAAAATTATACCATCATTTTAATAAATTTTAGGACAGTTCACTACAACTGAATGAAATCCAGGACCAATAAACCATTCACCTGCTTATTCAATAAATATTTACCAAATGTCCAATAACCATGGTCCTATCCCTCCAATGCTTACCTTCGCTGGTGGGAGTATTAAGACATTGTTGTATTTGCTCTCCTCTCAGCAAATAATCTCATAATCTCAAGAGCGCCCCACCATTCCAGAGCCTCACCCCCTTCCCTGTGCCCCATCTCATGCAGCCCTGAGATCAGCGTCACCTTCGCACTGAGATCTTCCCCGCCACCTTGCCTAACATAGCCAGTCCCCATCCCATTCTTATTCCTTTACCCTACTTTCCATTTCTCCTGCACACTTCTGCGTATTCCTCTCTGTCTACTGTGTATTTCCCCCACAAGAATGTAAACTGATGGAAAAACTCCAGAGGGAAAGACTGTTTACTACTGTATCCTGAATAACCAGCACAATTCCTAGTACATATTAAGTATTCAATAGATATTAGCTGCATAAACAAATGGGAAGTACATAATTTTTAATATATCTTTTTTAAAAGTTTGTAACATTTTACTTGTCAAATTCCTGATAGCATACATAATGAATAAATAAGGACATTTTTACATAGTAACCTAAACACAGACATGCTATAATGATAAACACGAAAGAAGTGAAAAAATAAAAAGGGCGCCCAGAGAACGCAAAGGGTTACCATCCGACCAGTTCCGAAATGGTAGGTAGAAAACAGTAACTTGTAAAATTTATACTACGGCACAAAGTAAGTGAACTTTTCTTTCTATCAGATAAAAGTACTTTATTTTTGTCTTATCTGAAACAAAAACAAAGGAAAAAAGCATCAGAATTCTAACCTGAGTCCCAACCACAATATAAAAATGCCTTTGAACGAAATGATCTATCTTAAGCAACTCGTGCTCACGGAAGATGTGCGTAGCCCCTTCCCCTCCACAAAGTTCGGAAGATACTTACTGGCTGACCCCTTCGTTGGTGACTTTTCTCTCTTTGAAATGCTTTCTTTGATCTCAAATCCTCAAACATCTATTACTCTGTCTTTCCTTTTGCCATTTTTTCCCAACTGTGTTCGTTATCGACTTTATTTTCTCGTGCGCCATTCCCTCCTTAACTCTCCAGAATGACTACCCAGATATTCCACTGCCAACTGTCCTTACAGATAAGCAGGGCACTCCTGATGGTGTCCAAGCCCACAGCCCATTCTCCTCACTGCTCTGTGTTGTCCCTCGTGCTCTGGACACCGCCCCCAGACTCTATGACCCCTGCTCTGTGGGTTTTGCTCCCAGCTCCCGGAGGCCCTCTGCTCCGCACACCCACGCAGGCACTGGCCTCAGTTTCACAAAAGAGCTGCATACGACAGTGGCCTCAGAGCGAAGATTCGAACTTGTGCTGTCTCTTCGCTTACTCTTTCAACCTTTATTGAGCACCTGTTCTATGCGACACTCTGGGAACAAACAATGAACACGAAACAGTTGGTCAATGGCCTCGGAGCTAAGCAAGCACAAAAAAATGCTTAGGTGTATATCAGCAGCAAGATGGAGGCTAATTGTGGTTTTGTTCCCTTATTTTCCTTAAGTGTCAGTGTTTCAACGTGAGGAATGTGAGGTAAGAATGTACCAGAGGCAAAATAATCTACAAGGAAAAAACATGAAAATGGAAAGAAAGTAGGTACTACTCACCGAAGTAAATGCCAGTAGCTCCTCTTCAGTTAACTTATGCACTGGATTATTCTTCTGCAAATTTGTGCTTTGAATTAAAACATATATAAATTACTTCTAAAATGCATACTGTATCTGATTAACCATAATTTTTGAAAGACAAAGTAAACTTATTTCATATATTTGAGAGAACATATTTTAATATTACTACATTATATATAAATACAGATAGGAGTTTGCCAAAGATAAGCACAGAAAGTAATAAAATGCTGACAAAATATGGCTGGTGTACTAAACGTCAACATAATTTATTTTACTAGGAAAAAAGAAATCTAATCCACAAAGAAAATGAATTAATATAGCATCAACTCCCATTTATTAAAACTCAGGCCAAAAAAATTAAAATATTACTATAACCATTTGGCAACTTACTAATTTTTGCCTAAGAGGTAGAGCAATGGGAATTTTTAGACCATGTTGATCTATCTAAGTATGATTTGGTTGCATAATTCTGGAAAACAATTTAGCACTATCTTGTAAAATAAACATTCACGTGGCCTAAACTCAGTAATTCCATCCTAGGTGTTAGAGCCGAGAAATCCTTCAACAAGTATAGCACAAATATCAATATTAATATTAACAATCCAAATGTCCAAAGGAGACTAATAAATTGTGAAATATTTATCAAATGGAATGCTACACTGCAAAGTAAACTGTACCTATACATAAAACGTGAATGAATTGGGGGGTGATGGCAGGTAGAAAAGGGCAAAGGGGGGATAAAAGGTGATGGAAGGAGACTTGACTTTGGGTGGTGAATACAATACAATATACAGATGATGTATTAGGACTGTACTCCAGGAACTTACATAATTTCATTAACCAATGTCGCGCCAATAAATTTAATTTTTTAAAAAGAAAAAAGATGAATGAATCATAGAAGCACAATAATGGTAGAAAAAAAGCAAATCACAGAAGACTACCTAGAATAAGATACCACTCATATAAATCTCAAAAAGACATAAAATGAAGCAATTGATTTTATGAGTTTTTTAAGTACTTTGGATATTAACCCCTTGTCCAAGCTGTTGTCTGCAAATCATCTCCATTCAGTTGGCTGCATTTTTGTTTTCTTCTCGGTTTCTTTTGCTGTGCAGAAGTTTTTTAGTTTGATATAGCCCCATTCAATTATTTTTGCCATAACTGACTTTAGAGGTATAAAAAAATGTGAGTAAATATATTTTTTTGAAAAGGCAAGAAAATGACAAACAGAAACTGATGAGAGGGGCTACCTCTAAGGAAAGGCAGGAGAGGGAGCTGGGCAAGAAACACACACTGGGCTAATGATATTTGTAACCTTCCAGTTCTTAAATTGTGTGGTGGATTCATTTTATTACTACACTACATTTTTATATATATATATATATATATATATATATATATATATATGCTTACATTTAATATTATATAAATTATTTTGTATGTAAATATTACTTATACTAAGAATGAAAAGAAAATATCACTCCACAAAAACAGTACCACTTTATAATTTTCAGTACTGTTTTGGGATTTTATAACAGGCATAAATTATTTCTATAATAATTTTTAAATGAACTTATTTTTATTGTAGATAAGAAAAAATGAACGAACAGGGAAGAATTACAAAATCAATTTGTTTAAAACACACCACACACACACATATACTTAGATATTTCGAGTCTGACTGCACAAAGGAATTATGTTTCAGTTGGCAAGAGGATCCAATTAACCTCTAACTGAGGTCCTTTCGATTCTAAGACTCTATGATTTTAATAAGTGAACAAGAGCATAAAAGCCTGTCCAAGATACGAACCTCATGCAAAAATCGACCTACATTCAACTTTCAGATACAAAAATCCCAATCCTTAATCCACTGCATAAAAGTGAAATGCTACAGGTTCATTAAAAATAATTACGACGTAATCACTGAATCAGGCCACCACTCTACCACAACTTACTGTTAGGTTTAGAATATTTTACTAAGCATACCCAAATGTCAGACTGCTAATTTAAAAGGAATCACCCACCCACTCTGGCAGCCCTAATTACTAAAGGACTGCAGTATTTTAAGGAATTCCTCCCATAATTACTTTATATAAAAACAATCAGGTACACTGAGGCAAAAGAGACATGGGGCAAGTTCTGGTGTGTGGTTTCGGGTAAAAATCAAACTCAAGCAGGAGCCCAGGGAAGGAGCAAGAAGCTAGCCTACTGTTTGGCCAATCTACCATCTATAAGAATTCACCTTATCTGTGTCTCCTTTCCAAACCAACCCATCCCACCACAATGTCCAAGTCACCTCTCCATAGGGATTAATGGCCTCAAGGATCAGACAGATCAGGTGGTATAAAAAAATCACTGCTTACCATCCCCATGGTAACTCAGTTCCTGCAAATCATCAATTCATTGATGTTCCAACCCAGGGATTTATAAACTTCATCAGATCCTCCAAGATGCAAAACATAATTAAGTAGTTTCAACCAATGCAGATTTAAATTGCCCATGAAATCCAATCAGCACTTTTAACTGTTCTATATATACTGAGAGTCCACAAGATCATATTTTGGGGGAAAAATAGTATTTGAAACAAGCATTTCCTTGGTTTTTTAGTCCTCCTTGAGTTGGGAAGTCCAACTCAATATAGCTAAAGCTCCACTAATAGAATGCCTGGGAACATATACAATACATTCAGTGTGATTTCATTTACTGAAATGAGTTGACAATTATGAAATTGCCACAATAATGTTCTAAGAAGGAGCATGAGAAACTCAGAATTTGGGGTCAGTAAATCCTGGAATCAAGTCCTAATTGTTGCTTTGTAATTCTGAGCAAGTCATTTAGCCATCTGAACCCTGATTTCCCACCTGAAGAGAAAAACAACAGCTTCTAGGGTTGTTAGAATATTAATGTGGGATATGCGACAAGTGCTGGTGAGCTTGTGGAGAAAAGCAAACCCTAGTGCACTGTTGGTGGGAATGCAGACTGGTGCAGCCACTGTGGAAAGCAGTATGGAAATACCTCAAAAACCTAAAAATGGAACTGCTTTTCGACCCAGCAATTCTGCTGCTGGAAATATACCCTAAGAATCCCGAAACACCGCTTCAAAAGAACCTATGCACCCCAACGTTCATAGCAGGGATATTTATAATAGCCAAGTGCTGGAAACAGCCTAAGTGTCCATCAGTAGATGAGTGAACCAAAAAACTATGGTATATTTACACAATGGAATACTACGCAGCAGAAAGGAAGAACTCACTGCTACCTTTTGCAACAGCATGGGTGGAACTGGAGAATGTTATGCTAAGTGAAATAAGCCAGGCAGTGAAAGACAAATACCATATGATCTCACCTGTAAGAGGAACCTAATGAACAAAATAATGAACAAAACAGAACCACAGGCATGGAAACATGGAACAAACTGACAGTAACCAGAGGGCAGGGGAGTGAGGGGGATAATGGTGGAAAGAAGGGGAAGGGACTAGTTAAGGAACATGTATGAATGACACATGGACATGGACAACAGTGTGGGAATTGACTGCGGGAGTATGGGGGTGGGTTGGGCAGAGGAGGGCAAAGGGAGGAAAAGAATGGGATAACTGTAATAGAATAACAATTTAAAAAATCTTTAAAAAAAGAATTTTTTTTCTTTTG
This sequence comes from Mormoops blainvillei, assembly GCA_004026545.1. Taxonomy (NCBI): domain Eukaryota; kingdom Metazoa; phylum Chordata; class Mammalia; order Chiroptera; family Mormoopidae; genus Mormoops; species Mormoops blainvillei. The sequence continues at coordinate 141,364 of PVJD01003891.1, forward strand.
TGAAAATATGATATGTGTGAAAGTACATGGTGTAATTCCTAGCACATGATACTGTTTGTAAATGTTTGCTATTTATATTATTTATACACTCAATATCATTATAAATTGAACAAATAATTTTTCATTAGTAAGCATAAATTCTGTCACTGGGATCAAATAATGTGAGAGGACAATTGATTTGGATTCAGAAACAAAACTCTATGCGTGATCCCTATTAAAGAAAAGGAGGAGAGAGAACATTGATCTGTTGTTCCTCTTACTCAAGCACTTTCATTGGTTTACTCTCTATGTGGCTGACCAGGAATCAAACCTGAAACCTTGGCATTATCGGGACAATGTTCTAACCAACTGAGCTATCCAACCAGGGCCTAATCTCTAACCTTTTAATTGGCTGCCCAACTATTCTCAATCTTTGGAAGCATTACAAGAGTCTCTCTTCATCCAAAAATTTTGGGACCTCCTGAATGAAGATTTCCCCAACAGAGAGAACCAACATGCATGGTGCTCAATGTAGCCAAGTAAGTCATTCACTTACCAGATTCCAAGGATAACAGCGAGCTCTTCGGCACACAGGTCAGGCATCTGAAACCGTTCACAATCTGCTAGCTTTATCTCATTTAGAACAGTATCATCATTCAGCTCAAGGTTCTGGTGGAATACAAAAGAAAATGTTTGGACCAAAAATTAAATTTGATTCATTCAACAGACTATATGCGATAAACTGCTAGAGAGGGATAAACCTTTTTGTTTAAGATTATACAATAGTCTACATAAGGTGAACAGGCTTTCTCTTGAAACACATATTCGGGACAATTTACCGTGCAGAAATTGAGGACATGCTATCTATACCACAGGAATGCACTGACAATATCCATAACAGAGAATAGCTGTCATTGCTTGAGCTTACCTTGAAAACCCCTTTTACTGATTGATGTACCAGGATTCACAACTGGAGCTTTCTACTCTACCTCTAAATTGTAATTTAAAATATCAGTTCCCAACTCTATTTCTCAACAGGCCCTGGAATAGTAAAACAATTTGAAAAGAATAAAATCTGAGGACTTAGAAGACTTGATAGAACACTTGATTTTAAGAATTACTTCAGGGGGAGGCTGGGAGCAGTGTGGGGGAAAAAAAAAAAGAACTACTACAAAACCAAGACAGTGTAGTACTGGAGTGAAGACAGACATATAGGTGAATGGAATAAAATAGAGTCTAAAATTTTAGATCCACACTATACAGTCAGTTGATTTTCAACGAAGGTGTATAGGTGACTCAACAAAGTCTTTTCAATAAATGATTTTGGAACAACTGGACATCCATGTTAAAAAAAGAAAAAAAAAAGACCCTCACCCCTATCTCATACCCTATACAAAATTAAACCAAAATTAATCACAGACCTTAAAGTAGAAGCTAATAGTAAAAAACGTCAAAAAGAAATCCTAGGAAAAAAGTTTTGCGACATTGGGGTAGGCAGACACAAAAAGAACTTGAACTATCAGACAAAAACTTAATTTAATAATTTAGACTTCATCACATTAAAAGCCTTTGCTTTGGAAAACACTGTGAAGAAAATGAAAAGCCAAGCTATGGACTCAGAGAATATATTCACAAAAAAAATATCTAAGAAGGGGCTTGCGTGTAGAATACGGAGAACTCTCATAACTCAGTAATAAGAAGATAATCCGATATAAAAATGGACAAAAGATTTGTACGGATTCTTCATAAAAGAAGATATACAAATAGCCAATAAGCACACAAAAAATATGGACAACAGTAGTCAACAGAGGAATACTAATTAAAGTCAGAATGAGCTACTAGTACATTAGAATGGATAAAATTTAAAAGACCGACAATTCTATGTATTGACAAGGATCTGAAAATTCCTTTTTAAATAATTTTATTTATTTATTTTTAGAGAGAGGGGAGGGAGGGAGAAAGAGAGGGAGCGAAATATCGATGTACAAGAGAAACATCGATTTGTTGCTTCTTGCACGCCCCTAACTGGGGACCTGGCCCACAACCCAGGCATGTGCCCTGACTAGGAATTGATCGGGCAACCCTTCAGACTGGAGGTCAATGCTCAATCCATTGAGCCACACAAGCCAGGGCTGAAAATTTCTTCCACTGGTACCACCACAGAAAACAGTTTGCCCTCATACTTTGACAGTGAGAGTATAAAACGGTACAGCCACTTTGGAAAACAGTTTGGCAGTTTCTTAACAAGTTAAAAAATATACTTACTGCATAATCCAGCCATTCCATTCCTAGATATTTACCCATGAGAATTAAAAATATATGTTCACATAAAGAACCACACAAAAATCTTTCAAGCAGATTTGTTCACAATAGCCAAAAACTAGAAACAGTTCAACTGTCCACCAACAGGGGAATGAATAAACACACTGTGGTATTAATATGGCAATAAACAGGAGCTAACTATTGCTAACAAAATATCAATGAATCTCAAGCATTATACTAAGTGAAAGACACAAAAGAGTCATGCTCTACAATTCTATTTATTTGAAATTCCAGAAAAAAACAGGTCTAGCCTATGGCAGAAAGCAGGTCAGTGGGAGGGAAAGTGATTACAGGAGTATGCGTGGACTTTTGTCCTGATGGAAAGGGTTCTATATGTTGATTATGGTGGGGGTTACATGGGTCTATCTAGTTATCAAACCTCATCAAAACTGTAACATTTAAAATAGGTACATTTTATGTAAATATTTCCTCAATAAATTTGATTTAAATTTTTTCTAATTCGATAAAAGTAGCTAAAACTAGGAAGACTTTAGGAGTTAAATGGAGCTGGGCAGAACCGCCCCCACCACACCCCATAATTTTGGAAGTCTGAAAACTGTGTATTACTAAAAGGTCAGCCTCTTACTGGCAATCTTTTAACTGGTAAACAGTCATCTGCCCACAAACACAGCCCAACAGAACAGCTTTTCTGGTTTATCCTCAAATTCATCATAACTGTAGGTAGGCCCAGCTCTATCTACAGGGTTTCTTTCTTCAAGAAAGAACACAGCAACCTCCAAAACCTGTTGATGAGGGGAACACAGAAATGTGGCTGCTTCTCTGTCTCCACTGAAAAAACGCCTCTCCCTCCCTCACCAAGCACCCTTCAAAAGGCAGGGTTGGCAGGTGCACAGCGCACCCTGGTGGCCATCCATTTTCAACAGAGGCCTTTCCATAATTTTAAAAATAAAGCTACATTTGTAATTTTAAGTTTTCTAAATGCCACACTTAAAAGAGTTTTAAAACTAAAAATAAAGTGATTTAACATAATACATCAAAAATATTATCCTTATAACATGTATCAGTATAAAATTACTGATTAGATACTATACATTCTTTTTCCGTACACAGTCTAAGACCTCTGGTGAGCCTTCTGCCTCACCACGTCTCAGTTTGGACCAACCAACTTTCAAGTGACTAACAGTCACATGTGACTGATGGCTACCCACTGGACAGGTCAGCGCTGGAGCACACCAAATGCACCTTTCTTCACCCTGAGATGGTGTATCAGCCTCCGTATAAATGCCCAACGATTAATAACACATTTGTGGAGTGCCTTGCCAGAGCCCATCTGACCCTCTAACAAAATGTGACTGGGAAAAACAAATGAGGAAACTAAGACTCCAGTCACTTTCCCAGGTTCTCACCGAGGCTCGAGGCCTAGTCCCTGACCTTAGCATTAATTTCAATACAAAAATAGAATTTTAGTGATCAATACCCAAGGTAAGTTGGTTTGCAGGCTGTAGAATGAAGAGTAGCGAGACACAGGGTTCAAGGGCAGCAGCATCAACCAAAAATCAACCAAAAATGTTGTACTGGGGTCTCTGAGATAAGAAAACATAAATGCTAATGGCCTCCATGGAAGCATCTGGAAAGACCTCTAAGGTAAACTGACCAAGAGCCATAAACACAAGTTACACAAAAAGAAGTATTAGCCACATCAAGAAAAACATACTAAGGCAGGAACTAGCCCAGGAACAGAGCAACATGGCAAACCGGAACACTCGTAAAAAGGAATTCTGATCGTCTGTTTAAACATTTAGAAGCCCAAGAAATTTTAAATCTTAGTGTTCAAAAATACCCACAGAAGGGAAAAGCAAGGCAGGGAATACGGTAGCAGCTAGAAAAATTAGTCTCTGCTCAGTCTGCCTTCTGGGTTTCTTCAAAGAGGGGAGGAGGGTAGCTAGCTGCATTACTTACTTACTCATACTCACTGAAGAGCACAAGAACACCATTTGAGCTCTACTTAGGGGCTAGAAAGCACAAACATGGGGGGTTTTTAGCCCCTAGCCTCCCTGAAAAGCTAGAGAATGGACAAAATGCCTCTTCCCACTCCAGTGTTTCTATGAAACTCACCTACTGAAACTGTTAGACTTGGGTGCTATTTTAAGGATTCTACTCACCTTGGTTATATGTTCCTGAGGAGTCGGGGCTGGACTGAATTCACAATTTGAAACTACATCCCCTTCCCTTCTTACATCTAGAATAAGTTGTGCCACATAGTTTTCCTGGAACCGTGTCCTTTTGCCCAAAGCCCCTGAAAAAAATATAAAATATATTAATTGATTTGTCAATCAGATCTACTGTACAATCATAAAGACCAGTATTTTCAGAGTGCTTTAGAGTTGACAAAGTGTTTCTCCATTTCACATAAGAGAAACCCGAGTCCCAGTGATGACTTTAACTGACTTACAAAGTTAAAAAGCCAACAAACAATGGGGCCCAAACTCAAACCCAGGATTTCCGCCGACAGAGTCCATATACTTACTTGTGCATCACACTACCTCCTTCCTCAAAAGAGTAACTCATTAAGTGCTGTAGGTAGAAGAACTATTATCTTCTCCTTATAACAGATGAAAACATTGAGGTTCTGAGGTAGAGTCACTTGCTCAAGATCGCAAGGCTTCTCAGCACCAGAGCCAGAGCTGAAAGCCAGGGTTTTCAGGCTCTAAATCCCAGGCTTTGTCATACTATCTGGCTTCACGTAATGCCAAATTTTTTTTCATTTTGTAACTGAAATAACTTGCTTCGGAATAGCTTTAAGAGAAGCAAAAGTTCTAACACCCATTTTCTGGTAAGAGTCAGATTACAAAGACCCTTGACAAAGACCAGGCTAAGAAGTCTGGATGTTACCCTGCTTTGAGTCTGGCTCTAAGTTATTCATCAATCTTTTAAACATGGTACACTGAAAACAGTTATTGAGATGGTCTAACACAGCTTACTTTTTTTAATAATAAAGGCTATAGTTAAATGGGAAAAAAAATCTGATTTCTCATCTTTATTTGTGAGTACCATGTTTGTATTTTTAAGTTCTTCACTCTTTACTTGGAAAAAATTATGAAAACCAGGTAGAAAATACACCAACAGTGAAAGCTGACTATATACAGTACTGTGCTATTAGTTTTTTAAGTAGTCTAAAAAAAAATCTCCTAAGTCTACAATATTCAAAAACATAATCTCTGAAACTAACCTCACAAGTTATATATATAACTACATTTTCAAGCACAGACAAGACTCCAACTTACACATGGCCATTGTCCAAAAGTTGTAAACTGGATATTTAATCATTTCCCCTACACAAACAATAATAAAAGATGGCTAAGATCCCAGACCAGGCCACAAAGTCATATTTAACTCATAACATATCTGAAGGCCTTTATTATATAGCTCAGTAAGGAGTATGAAATCTGGGGGCTGAGAATGGGCTTTAGAGATAACCTCGGCCCAGCCTGGGGAGGCATAATAGGCTCCGCGACTGCCGTGCTCACAGGCCGGAGTCACAGGCTCTATGCTGAGCCCATGTTCAACTGGTATCAGTAGTGTGATCAGCTGACGATGTCTGGCTTTCATGAATGTGTTCAGTGTGGAATGCCTATCACACTGTGAGACATTAGGGACCGAGCAATACACAAAAAGAAACCACTGTTTCTCATTTGGTATTCAGAAGAAATGGAGGTTTTAGGAGAAATCCTATAATTCATTTGTTCACACAACAAATGTATACTGAGTACCTACTATATGCCAGGTAGTGTTGTAAGGCACTGAAGAAACATGTAAACAGAACGGTTAAAAATCTGGTCTTAAATTTAAAAAAAAAACAAAAAAACAGGATGGAAGCCATAGATGGACATTTCCAAGAAAGGGCAACGTAGAAAGGACAAACCAAACTGAGGAATCAGGAGGGGTCTTAGGGGACCCGCATCCACAACCGAACGGCTAAAAGTCCCTTCGTGTGCCACCTGGCTGCTGTGCTGCCAACATGCGTCTAACAAGGTCAGAAAATAAATGGGCATCTTGAGGAATAAAGAAAATACGTAATTTCAAATTTCTTGTAAAACTATAAATTTTTAAAATAAAATATTTAAAATCTATCTTTGTAAAGCAAAGAATAGGACACAGAAAATCAAATACAACCAAACAATATAGCCAAACTGCCAATGTATACATTAGTTTTATCGTAAAAATAAACCAATTATCCACAAAAGATAAAGTCTTACCTGTCAAATCAATCTGTAATTTGCTGATGTCTTTAGCAATATTGAACTGATCTTTTGCTTTTCTATATTCATAATAATATAAAAATACATATGCACATTCCAGATGGAACTGAACAGCCAAATAGTGACCTGAATCACCTACAAACAGATTCTCCAGCTTCATCACTGCAAGACAAAAGATGACCCATTAAAAGCTGTGAGAAGAAAATTACATTAATGAGTAAAATGTTGAGTCCATAATATGTGAAGTATATATTACATTAGCCTTGTTCTTAAAGAATTTTAAATCTGGAAGATAAGAAGCACATATATAATCGTTCACAGCTAACATTCTCTGAGCACTGACATGTTTCATGCATGAAGCTGAAGACATTATATACATCACCTCCTTTACTCCAAACAGTCCTAGGAGATGTGATTCATAACCCTGCTCCTCCTTATTTTAGAGTGCTTGTCTGCATCGTGCATGAAAAAATATGACAACAGGAGGTGTTGATACAAAGTAGCCAATGAATCTATGAAGAGTTAAACAACACAGGAAATCGGATGAAGAGATTAGCTTACAAATTCGCTCATAAAGAACGCAGAATTTCTCCCTTAAAAGGAAAGGAGAGCTCTTCCCAAATGAGGCCTGAAGTGACCTCTGAAAATGGCATTCACTTGACCCAGAAAACCCCACAAAACCATGAAAATCAAGCAGCTCAATCTCTGTGTTCACTTTAAGAACACTCGCAAAACTCCCCAGGTCGTCAAGGGTATGCACACCCGAAAAGCCACCAAGTATCTGAAGGATGTCACTTTACCGAAGCAGAGTGTGCCATTCTGTCCATAAAATGGTGGAGTTGGCAGGTGTGCCCAGGTCAAACAGTGGGGCTGCACACAGGGTCAGTGGCCCAAAAAGAATGAACTTTGCTGCACTTGCTTAAAAAGGCAGAGAGAGATGCTGAGCTTAAGGTTTTAGATGTAGATTCTCTGGTCACTGAGCACATCCAGGGGAACACAGCTCCCGACATGTGGCACAGAACTTACAGCGCTTGTGGGTGGATGGACCCACACAGGGGCTCTCCCCTGCCACCTGAGACGGTCCTTCCTGAAAAAGAGCGGACTGTGCCTAAGCCAGAAGAGGAGGTTGCACAGAAGAAAAAGACACCCCAGAAGAAACTGAAGAACAAACTTATGGCCCAGAAGTAAATTCAGCATAAAATAAACAATAAAAGTAGAAGCAAAGAATAAAAATAAAAGAAAAAAGGAGACACCGATATTCATATGGGACAATAATAACCTAGTAATACAGTGTCTGAAATAAAATGATTATCAAATTGATTATATATAAATCACAAGGGGCTGTCTTAACAGGTCGCCTCATCCACCCCTCTACACCAGCCCTAACCCGCAGCAAGTTCCCAGGAATTTGTCTGTCTTCCCATTATTCCTGTCTTACTCTCAGAAATACAGTAATCATCTATGATCTTAGCACAATTCACAAGTGACACAATTTTGCTTCATTGTCAATGACAGTAAAGTAATCTTCCTAAAGGTTCTGGATGCAAACTATATCAAAGGACGTAAAGTGTGGCACCAGCCGGTTAAAATCCTCTCTCAAATGTCACATAAAGGCCATTTCTGCCTTTTATGTAGATTTGCATGTAATGACAGCTCACAGACTTGCAGTAATGACAGCTCATAGGTCTAAGGAAGACTGTCAAATTTAAACTGCCTGGACAACACATAAGTCAGTCACATAAATGCCCAAAACTGGTTGCCTGCACTTCCCTCCTACCTGCCTACCTACCTATATGTATGCAGGCATGTATGTGTACATATTTTAGCATAATTGGCTTTGATATTGTACTTTGGTGCTTTTTCTGCATCTCAGAAGCCAAAGGCTATTAGACAAATAAAGTAAGGGGATAATCCTGATTTTTATTTTTAAGAATCAACTTAATCTTTAGATTCCAAAAGCATGACCGATTTACTCTCCCAATAAAAACACCTTTACAAAGCTGGACTTGAATTTTTAACATATTTTTTTGTTAATGACTGTGTTGGAAAAAAGTAAGGAATACTCAAAACACAGAAACTAAATAGAAACTTCGACCTCAGAAATGAGGCGTGCACTAAAGCCGCCTTCTGCCCTGAGGCCGCCTACCGAACCCGAGGGACTTCAGGACTCTATTCGATGGCTGCGAAGGGCACCGAAGACGGAAGGGGAAGCCTGGGCCCACCCAAAGCACGCGATCTGGCAGGAGTTCTTCATTTAAAGCTGAGACCCAAAGACCTGTGTCTTCCTGGCTAGGTTAAAAACAGGTAAGTTCGCCAGGCAGAAGAGGTCAGCAAAGAAAATGGCAGTGGGAGAAAGGCAAAAATTTACCCCAAGAACTTATAACCATAAGCCAGCCTTCATATAGAGTTGTAGACCGAATTCAGGCTATCTATGCAGAAAAAACAAACAAGGAAAAAAGAAACCCTCAAGCCATGAATTTAGATTCCAGAGATGTGGAGAAAACAAAGACATATTCTCTTTTGAAGGAATGCAACTTCAACCAGGATTCAAAGAATTTCCACAGATAAATTTCCGAGGACCATGTGCTCACAGCAAAACAAAATAACACAGAACATATGGCACAAATACCTGAAAGCAGAAACAACAAAAGGAAGAAACAGACCCTCAAAGCCTGCAGATGCTGAAATAACCAGATCCAGCATCTGAAATGTTTAATAGGCTTTAAGAAATAAATAGCTAGAAAATATGAACAAGGAACAAGAAACTACAGAAATTAAGCAGGCAAAAAAAAAAAAAAAAAAGCCTAGAAATGTTTTAATTAAAATTAAAAACTGAATGAACAGGCCAGAGAACTAGAAGGTAAATTAAATAAAATTAAGCAGAATGCAATATAGGGAAGCAAAGGGATGGAAAATAAAAGAATCAAAGAATGTTGAAGATGCAGATGAGAAATTCTAATGTGTCTGAAGATCTAAAAGAAGAGAACAATGAAAAAAAGACAATATTTTAAGAGAAAAATGGCTAAGAATTTTCCAGAAATGTGGAAGACACTGAACCTCAAAAATCAGAAAACCCAGTAAAAAGAAGGGG